>JAJSRW010001209.1:0-10000 GCA_022414725.1 Microglena sp. YARC | reverse complement strand
GCCCACGTTGCTCTTACCTGCTATACCACCAAAAGCGCCATGTGGAAGTGTGGGGTGGATGTGGGGTGCGGGTGAGTGAGTGAGTGTGGGTGGGTGTGTGTGTGGGGGGGGGGGTGGGGTGGGTGGGTGGGCAGGATGAAGATAACATGTACTTACATGCTCGTCGGTACCTTGGCGCAAGCCCTTAAACACGCCACGGCCAATGGGGATTGCACAGCTCTGTGTTTCGTTAACTCGTCTCACTCCCACCATGGGATGGAAACTCTTGTTTGAGCCGGAACTCAAGATGCCTTCCTGTACTTTGTGCTCGATAAACGTCTTCAAGCGCTGGAGCTCAGGATCCTGCGACATGAGATTGGGTAAGGATTTGTACAGCGGGACTGAACAGTGTAAACAAGGCCACTTCTGCTGCCTGCTTCTGCTCCTAGCGCTCATGCAAGGGGGGGGGGGGGGGGGGGGGGGGGGGGGGTACCTTCAGTGAGACATCTGCCCACTGAACATGATCATGAAGAAAAAATGAGGGGTAACGATAGGAGGGGCTTAAGGAACGGGGCAGGAGGAGAACTGTTTTCAGAAATGAACAATGGTAACATGCTACTATTTAGTTGATTGGTCGACCACTCACCGAATAATTGGTAACAAGGCAGGCAGGGCCTTGCAATAGGTCCCTAATGGGGCCGAAGTAGTCAGCATCCTGAGCAATTGGAGGAAGGGCAGTGATGGGCTTCAGACTCATGCGAGGTGAAAGTTGCTTTGTCAAGAAATTGCAAAGGTGAATGAATGGGACATGGACCTGTATGAATCATGCAATTGAGGGTGAAGGTGTCAATTCAGAAGTCTTATCAGCTATCTGAGAGGTGAAGTAGACGTACGGCCAGTGCATTGACAGCCATCATGGAAGCTGCCCACCTCACCGCATGCAAGTGTGAGCATAAGAGGACAACAAAACACTTCAGAGGTGAGGTGGGCAGCTTCCATGATGGCTGTCAATGCACTGACTGTGTGTGTCTACTTCACCTCAGATAGCGTGAGAGGTGAAGTAGAAACAGTAGAAGAGGTGATTCATGTGGACTGGTGCTTTTGGCTTTGGGACACAACATAGCTGTAAACAACGGCACTTCAAGCACTGGAGCTCTCGTCAACCTGCCCCCCCCCCCCACCCACACCCACACCCACACACCCACACACAAAGCACACACACCTCTCACTCCTCCCTTCACAACCCCCGATGCCACAATCAATATCTCAACGCTGCGTAACTCCTCGTTGTTGCTGTCGAAGGTCGAGTAGAAGGTGCCTTGGCCTCCTCTTCCCAGCTCCACTGGGCGATGGTCCGTCACCTTTCGCGGGAGGGTTCTTAACCGGAGCTTCTCGACAGTAGCAGTGACATGAAGCAGAGGATGGACGATCTCCTCCTTCTGCAAGCATCAGAAGCACGCATGGGTTTAGGCCGCTGTATGGGCAGGTGCGTGGATAGGTAAAGGCGTATAGCTAGGAGTTGAGCTGCTTGGCCGACATGTGATCAGTTGAAGATGAGATACTGACCGGTGTGTAATGTGTGACCTAGAAACGTGCATGCAGGCGATCTAGGACGGTATCTTATTATTTACAGTAGCATGGCCGTGATATGGTTTAGCCCTTTTGGCCCAGGCAGTTTGGCTTTTGGTTTCAGTGGTTTCGGATCTCGATTTTTCGTGACCTGTCGCTGACGTGGCCACGGGGGTGGTCCGCCGTTGGACGACGAGCTCAGATGCTAGTGCTCTCTGAAAGTGATGGCCTGAGGACGTCCGAGGGAGGGCCTGGGGACGTCCTGGACAGTTTGATGTCATCTGACACGTGGAAGCATGCTGCGGCCATGGCCGCGGCCAGCAACGTCATACTGTACTGGGCCAGTGCCACTGGCAGATCCAGTGCATGTGCACCATGCATGTACGTTACAGTCCAGGGGTAGGCCAAATAGGCTTAAGGGAACTTGCCCAACCGTATAGGAAGGGCTTAAAAAGAACAAGCCCTGATGAACTGAGCCCCAAACAATCGTTTAACCGACGGGGGCCCTGAGTTCGTGCTACAGTGCCACCATGCATGCAAAACAGTAAATGAAATACATCGGATGAGATGGGGATATCAGAATGCTAGCAGGGAGAGGCGTATCCTGGGATTTTGAGGAGAATCATTTTGTGCTGATCGGGGATAGACTGGACAGACCAGAACTCATCACCAGTTACAGGTGTTGTGTTTGACGACACGAGGTGCAGAGTCAGCTTATGTATAGAGTTGGCGTAGTGTAACAGGAATGCGGCATGAGGCCTGTGACAATGCTTTGCAGCATAGAATATAGATACTCGGAAACTGCGAACATCAACAATTCGGTAACCACTTACAGGACGGGCCATCAAGGCCGGTGTGCAGTAACTCGACTTTCCTGAGAAGCCAGCTCCAGGGTGACATAGTGCGTTGGAACTGCACGTCTTGTCAATCTGCCAAACGAATAGAGGGGTTGAGAGCAAGTAAGCAGGATAGGTATCTATGCCGTGAGATAGGATGAGAATAGAGCGCGGACGGAGAGTGGGGTGAAAGTGAAGAAGAGTTTCAATTGTCATCCGGAAAACTGGCTGGCCCCATATGGCCATATCGCATCTAATAACCCCCATCAAACCGCGCCTAATTATCAATCAAGCATTCAATGGGCGCTGGAATTCTGACAGTTACTATTCTCCGACCTCGATAAATATTGGCACATTGCACATCACAGCATGGCGCGTTGAAACCTAGCAGGAGGAGAGGCGGGTCGCAACAAGAACACTAGGAGCCATTTACCTGCTACCACTTCTGAAAATCCGGAAGATAATGTTTTCGAGACTTTCCTTGATAGTTGATAGGCTGTACGTAGCAAAGGTGATGGGCTGATGATTTTAGCAGAAATATGCAGGTGTTGACAGGCGTTGTTTGTGTTGGTGGCTGTTGAATGTTGTACCATCGAGGCGGGCAGCACTACGCGCAGTGTACTGCTTTTGCTGCATTGCGTCTACATTTGTTGCACAGCTTCTGGGCAAGTTGAAACTTGCCATGGGATTCACGACTTGTCAGCCCAAGTCAGCCCGTGCCTAGGGTTAGTTCAAGCGCTCAAAAATCCAACTGCTACCAACCACCGTGTTCCTACTATAGTCTGAATATCCGACGACAGCCATTAAAAACGACGCCTGGCTGCCAGCACCTGCGTAAACACAGCTGGATCTGTCGGACAATTGCTTTAGGCATGAGCTTTATGCTAGAGACAAGAGCGCTGGTATAGGTTGGTCCTCTAAAATATCGGTTTACGACATTGGTCACTACTGTTCTTGTGAACAGCAAAATATGGCTTTTTCAAACTAGCTGTTAGTAGGAGGCAATTTGCAAGGACACTAGCTCTCATTTCTGAAATAAATAAAACACATCTGGATGAATATTTGGTGTTGTCGAGTCTTGAGCACAAGGCGCGGATTGTTAAGGTAGGTGTACCGAAGTGAGCTAGTTCATAAATCATAATGGCTGAAGCTGGCTGAAGTGCTGATTAGATACGCAGCAAAATCTAGCCTCAATGTTTACCACCCATACGCGCCTCATTCTTGTTCTATTGATCTCGCGACCTGGGCAGATGTCCCTTTCTTGTAAGACTCCGGTTGTTGCGCTGGAGATGGAGTGATCCACCTACTTACGTGTAAAGCTGCACTGGAGCCTAAACGCTCCACCTTTGCTGCTATGGTGTAGAGGGTTGCGAGTTTGCGACTTGCGAGCTGCTCACTCCTGCCCACCTGTTGAGGTGTAGGCTTCATTTGGTCTTATTTTGAAGGGGCATTTGTAGCAGGGCAGTTTGACCAAACCTCTAAGTGTGGCATGGTGCAGATTGATTGAAGGAGGGGCCTGGTTTGCACAATTGCATCCAAGTTGTTAATAGGCCGAGTTAGGCTGTCCCCCCATTTGATGGTGATCAACGTGGCCACAACAAGGTGAGATGTGGGTTGTTATCATTGGATTTATATATTGGTTGGCTATGGTGGAAATGATGGAGATGGAAATAATGGGATTGTTCATTCATTTTAGGGGGGACTAATGTTCCACGTCCATCATTTATTCATTTGGTCTCTATCCGATGACGATGATTACACATTTCCTGGTGCCATACAGTGATAAATTAATAAATAAATAGTTCTCGCCTTGTTACGAGGCGTTGAGTTGAGGGGGCAGGCCCGTTTGCTTTCACTGGGGCCAACCCACCAATCGAAGGGGGGGGGGGGGGGGGGGGATCATCCCCTTGGGGAGGGGTTTGGGCTGTTCCATGTGTCTTCTGCAACGCGACAATGGAATGGAAGAGACGTAGGCATGGGTGTGAGTTTGGTGCAGAGCTTGAGGGCGGCTTACTTTGGAGATACCTAAGCTGGTGAGGTTGGTGAATTGCTATTGAGTAGGTTTGTCCCTCCCTGTGGTATACCCAATTTATAACAACTGATGGCTCATATTATGCATGGGTCATCATTGATTATGATTTAGAAGCTATGTCTAGGAAGCTGTAAACTAGTTTCCTTCATTTCCCCCCCTTGGATATCAAATTTGACAAGGGTGTGGGTTGGCATGTCACAAGTACCCTATATTACACAAGCACACCCACCCCACATTTTCCTTTTTCTTCCTTAGGTGTACTTGGGGGGTCAGACTAGTAGATGTAGAGCTAGTCTGATGCCTAGTGAGTGTCGGTGGGCACACACATTAAACCTAGGTGTGTATGGATCCCAGCATGTAGCCCCTAATGAGGAGCACTTGACCCATCGCATGGAGTCCCATCCTCACATAGTCAGTTCAAATGAATGGTGACAATGGTGCATACATGCAAGATGAGCCTAGTATATCCACCATTGAGAAACACCTGCTTCTCCGTGCCTGCCCAGACGCGCGCGAACTGAGGACCCGGAAGCTCTAAAATACGGAAACAGTTAGAGCTCGCAATCACCCGGGAAAGCGTTAGTACTTCACCAGTGACGGACCTGGCTCGGTTACCAGAGAAAGCTGTTACCTAGCGCAGTCATTTTTGACCCCAAACTCTCGGATGGAATTGCAGTGTGTGGGAGTACGAATATACACGGGTGAGCCTTCATAGGTATCTTTATTTCGGAAGCGACTGATACTTTGGAAGTTAAAAACGGGGTGACCTAGAACTGAGAAATGGAGTCCGATTACCGTAGTAGAGACCGGGTAGCCAGATAATTTTCGCTCCCAGTGCTCTACTACCGGTAGTCCATCTATATTTCTCAGCTCCCAGTGGTCACGTCCCCGTTATCCGTTTATCCGACAGCCTGACCGAGCACACAACAGCAACAGCTTTAACTAACTGTCATTCCGATAAGCCAACATTCTCCGCCAATTTCCCGTGTCGCTGGCGCGAGGCCTAGCACTTTTATATTCGTATTATTTTCTTTCTATTTTCTATTTTGTTTCATCTGTTTTATGATATATGTATGATTATGTGAATGGATTCAGTTGCAGCAGGATAAGGTGATGCAGCGTTGCATTGACGAAGCAGGTATCGCCCTTGATCAATTTGATTGTTTTACTGTCAAAAGACGGCGAGCAGCCCTCAAAGGCTCATGTGGCCATGTAAACCAATCCAAGTTCAAGTATGCGCCTGAGGGATTGTATTGGAAATACCTAGTTAAACTGTCTGCATGCAGATGGCGACACATGAACATATGTAATATGCATCATGTTTCATGACGCCGAAAGTTCCCAGACTCAATCTAGCCGCAGGCACATTTGGATCCAGTACTTATACGGTACGGAAGTAGAAGACAGGTATGGGTTGGCTTTAACTCTCTAAGATAGCGAGCAGCCAAATTGCTGGCTGGAGCATAACCAAGTTCAAGTTCAAGTTTGGGGCCAGACCGTGTTTTAACAGCTTAAATGTTGGGTTCCATCTTTCAGTTAGACCCCAGCATTGAAGCATTACACGGCCCAATGAATAGGTATAATGGACGAGATGAAATATTAATAGTAAGAAGTTGAATCAGGTTAGATCGATAAACGAGATAATCTAAAGAATTAGGAGTCTAGAAGGGTTGCAACTTCAACAATAGCATTGATTAATGAAGTATGTGAAGATCAGGGGGTCTGCAAGCAGCATTACAAAATCAATAAGGAAAAAAATTGCATATCTCATTATGTTGATGCACAAGGATATTTCACCATCTGCTATATAGCACAAACTTGTCAAACAATTTGTTTTGGCCAGTTCATCATGCTTGTTTTTTGTTACGAGCCCTCCGAATCTGAGGTTGGGCAAGGTCCCTGTAGGCCTACTTCGCTACCTGGAACTGTAACATACACACATGGGTCTTCATCGGCATGCAATCCTTGAGTCGACTTGTCATGACGCTTCATACTGATAGTGCTACCGTTAAGGACGCGCAGCTATCCTCTAGTGATGAACATGTCTTTTGGGGCTCAGAAGGGGAGCCTGGCTCACCGGCAGGTCCAGGACAGCAGCTTTCTTTGACGAATATGTTGTTTGTGTTCGGAGAGTAGGGCCTCGGGAAGGGCTCCATAGGGCTCACCGGCTCGCAAAGGAGCCAGTGGGCTGAACTAAAAGGAAGGGAAGGTGGGCGTTTCGTGGCGGGGCCGGGCCGGAAGTAACGCCGTCCTCTCTGCCACTAAAACTAGCTGTTGGGATGTCATCACGGTCGGGTGCGCCTTATCACTGCTGGCGTGCACTTCCGCAGGCCATAGCAGGCTTAAGAGGCAGGGGGCAGCCAGGGTCTGCAATGCTAGGCGAGAGCTGGCTTGAGGCCCAGGGTGGGTCCGACACAGCCCTGGACTACAACTGATGGAGGTGCGTAACACTCAGTGCCTCATGCCCAATTCTAGCTGGTGGCTCCAAGTCGCGGTAGCAGGCTTGGAGGCAGGGGGAGCAGGGCGGCAGCACCCATACGGCGCAGTGGAGTTTGTGGCTCAGGGCTGCGACACATTCTGATCTGCCAGATCCATAGAGGCAGGGGGAGCTGGCTCGTCTGGGGAGTTCTTGTGCTTCAGGCATCCAACTCTATCACTGCAGTCCTCGGCGCAACAACGGGTTGCAGGGGTCCCTCTGGGGAAAATGGACCGTGTGCTTCCTCCGGCTCCTTGCTGTATGCACTACTGAAACTGTCGCGTCGATCTGTCGCTATAGGTGCATTGCGTATCTTTGTCGATGTTGGGCCTGCTGCGCTCCAATAGGCTCGCAGCGCATGCGCTGTTGTGGGTCTTCTGGCGTAGTGCAAGTCGTCGCGACGGCATGGTGCGCATCTGGCGTTGGAACGGGCAGAAGGGGCGGTTATAATGCTTAGCGGATTTTTTGTGTGTATTGTGTTGTGCGCTCACCATCACCCTATGGGCGATGTTGTCCTGCATTGCATCGCCTCGGAGATGTTCGCCCTTGAAGAGTAGATGGCATACAGTGATGAAGGTAGGGCTGCAACTATGGCACACTATACGCAGCAAGAAGCAGGCGGAAAAACAAGCAAGACAGGCCAGTGAGGCCTGGTCAGGTTTTCAGGACAGGGCGCAGCTAGATTCAGGCAGGCAGGCAGGGCTAGGTAGGGCAGTGGAGGCAGGACACGCAGCCACACCAAGCGAGGATGAAGGACACAGAAGCAGCAGCTAGGCAAGTGCAGGGCCACCAGCAAGCAAGCAGCAGTGACATACAGGCAGGCGACAGAGCAAGCAAGCAGCACAAGCAAGGGACAAGTCGCGAACCAGGACCAAGCAGGGAAGACAGGCAGAAGGCAAGCTTAAGAAGCAAGCAAGCAGGTGAGGAGGATGCGGCAGGGCAGGCAGGCAGGAAGAACAGGAGCAAGAGGCATTGCACAGACAAGCGCAAGCAATCGAGCCAATCAGAGGGAAGAACAAGCAAGCAAGCAAGCAACAGCAAGTCAAGCAAAGCAAGCAAGCATTAGCCCGCAAGTCTAGGCAAGCTAGCCGCGAGCGGAAAGCGGCTAAGGAGAGTAAGTAACGTTGAGTCAGTTGCAGGGGAGGGGCCGGATGGTTCGGGTCGCAACTTACAGGAGTGTAGAGACAGACATCATTGGCCTGTCAATCGCAGGCGAGCTTTGGTTCCATCAAGCTGCTTAGTTTTATGGCGACATTGTTCATCATGTCTGAATGCAGTTTCCAGGTTGCACCTGAAAGAGCTACTCTTTGGAGCTCCCTCATTCCTCAAGTTGATTCGCTTGGCCCTACAGACACAGGAGCAGTTCCAGCCCTAACCTCATCAATCTGGGTTAGGTGGGGTTGGTCAATACCCTTGTCAGAAGCATACAGAAACTGTGGGCAATAGAGCGAGCCATCAAGGTGCGAGTAACTGCTTAGGAGGGCGGCCAGGTGTGTTATTGGTTTAAACTTCAATGTGTCCGCGGTATCTTGCATGAGTTGGGGTGGTGGTCGGTAGTGGCATTGGTGCTGTGCAGGTGGTACGGTCCGGTGTGGGTTAGGTTTATCCAGATTGTTGTAAATCAGTTCGTAGGTTAGCTGGTAGCGGTAGTGGTTCGTTGTATGCGTAGTTCCATATTGCACGAACAGATTTCACAAAGTTCGAGCCGAAGCACTCACAAGCCCCCAGACATCTACATGTGGCGAGTTTCTCGCCTTTCCACTATTGTTTGATGATATTATTATACTATTTATGATAGGTGGCATGGTGGGCACCTTTGGCCAAGGCCTATGGATGCCAATGCAACACAGAAGGATATGCTTTCTTTACTAATGCCAACCCATTGCCGTCAAAAGTGGTATGAGGTGCAGAACGCACTAAGCTTCCAGCACCCGTCGGACTAATAAACTAAGAGGTATCTACTAAGGAGCTATGCAGCATCAAAGGGTTTCAGACCCTAACAATTAAACCCTCGGCATGTGCAGAGAGCTCATAGAAAGGCTGCTCGATGTTGAGAAAGATAAAACACTGCAGTCAACCACATCGCATGAGGACGCGTCTTTGTTCCAGTCACAGCCAGAGAGCTAAATTCAGAATATCTTGAGCTGAGAGGTGCACTGCATCGTGGAAAACCAGGCAACATTGCAGGCTCATGAGTATCATGTGTAGTTATTTCATACGCATGGTGCAGACACCTGCAGCATTCGTCCATGAATCGATCAGGACCTTGTAGTCTTATGTGGGTTGTCTCCGGGCACGTAGGTTCGTAGCTGTGATGTCACGAAGGGGAGGGGGAGATTTCTCATTATGTTGTTTAGCAGATATAGCAGGATTCTTTGTGTATGTATCTTGGTGGCCAGTGGATTTGAGCTGTTCCGTCACTGGGTAGAAGTAAACCATTGACAATTGACTTGTGTTTGGTGCCTAATGAAGACGACAACAACACGACGGTAAAATGTGATCTGATTTTGACTTTCCTTAAAACGTCACTAACGGCAGTTTTGCTGTTTAATTTAGCCAGTGCATATCGCTAATCATCATGAGCTCAACAGCACATTTGACAGTCGAAAACCCTTATTCATATAGTTGGATATCACATCCTTGAATATGGCAGGTCCCTCACGTGCAGACATGGAGAGGTGAACCTCCAGAGTCATCAAGAGTGTGACATAGTATCGGGGCACCAGCGAGATGGGCTTTGCAACTCACATGGCTGATGCGCAGGTGCAAGCAAAGACATGAGAAAACATGGTGTGATGACTGGCTATTGACAGGATATCAGGGGCGGGTTAATGCAGACATGGCTGTAAGCGTGTGTGTGAGTGTGGTGCCCAGTGTGGCTGTGGTCGCCAGGCGTCTGGACATTTGGTGCAGGAAAAGGGGGGGGTACAGCAGACATTGTGTGTAATGGTGTGTGTGAGTGCTGAGAGGATTATTGAGACTGTCAAGTTTCCTTATCACAGATGCCTGCTGTTGCCATTGTTCATCCCAATGGTTATACGCTCAAAGTGTCTGCGTTAATATTCTGCCAGGCAATAACATCTTACATGCATGTGTGTGCATATACGA
>JAJSRW010000274.1:0-40679 GCA_022414725.1 Microglena sp. YARC | reverse complement strand
GAAGGGAAGGGAAGGGAAGGGAGAAGGGAAGGGAGGGAAGGAGGGAGGAGAAGGGGAGGGAAGAAGGGAAGGGAAGGGAACGAGAAGGAGGGAAGGGAAGGGAAGGGAAGGGAAGGGAAGGAAGGAAGGAGGGAAGGAAGGGAAGGGAAGAAGGGAAGGAAGGGAAGGGAGGGAAGGGAAGGGAAGGGAAGGACGGGAAGGAAGAAGGGAAGGGAAGGGAAGGGAGGGAAGGGAAGAGGGGGAAGGGAAGGAAGGGAAGGGAAGGAAGGAAGGGAGGGAAGAGGGAAAGGGAAGGGAAGGAAGGGAAGGGAAGGGCAGGGAAGGGAAGAGGTGGGAAGGAAGGATGGGATGGGATGATTGGATGGATGGGATGGGATGGATGGGATAGGATGGGGTGGAAGGGATGGGATGGGATGGCAAATTGGGCTGGCTGGTGTATGGACGGGCTTGGGGATGGGATAGGATGTGATAGGGTGGATGGATTTGGGATGGGATGGGATGGATGGGATGGGATTGGGATGGGATGGATGGGATGGGTGGGAATGGGAATGGGATGGGATGGGATAGGATGGATGTTGTGGCATGGGAATGGGATGGGATGGGATGGGATGGGATGGGATGGATGGGAAAGGGGGGGATGGGATTGGATGGGATGGGATGGGATGGGATGGGGATGGGATGGGATGGGATGGAGGGAGTGGGATGGGATTGGGATGGATGAGGTGGGGATGGGACGGGATGGATGGATGGATGGGAATGCGGATGGGATGGGATGGGCATGGGATTTGGGAAGGGATGGGATTGGGATGGGATGGGGTGGACGGGCTAAGGATGGAATAGGATGGGATAGCGTGGGATGGATTGGATGGATAGGGATGGTGTGGTGTGGGGTGGGGTGGATGGAATGGGATGGGAAGAGGATGGGATGGGATGAAGGATGGGATGGGATGGCATGGGATGGGACGGCTGGGCTGGGATGATGGGTAGCGTGGGCATGGATTGGGAGTGGATGGGATGGTGTGGTGTCGTGTGGGATTGGGATGAGATGGGATGGAATGGGATGGGATGGGAGGGAATGGGATTGGGATGGGAATGGATGGGGAGAGATGGGATGGGATGGGATGGGATGGTGATGGATGCGATGGATGGGATTGGATTGTGGGATGGTGATGGGCTGTGGGATGTATGGAGGGATGGGTGGGATGGGATGGAGGGTGGGGAAGGCGGTGGGATGCGGATGGGATGGGCAATGGGGAATGGGAAATGGGAGGGATGGGATGGGATGGATGGATGGATGGGTGGGATGTCAATGCTTGGATGGGACGGGGGGATGGGATGGATTGATATGGGATGGAGGTGGAGGGATGGGATGGGATGGGATGGATGGATCGGGAGGATGGGATGGGATGGGATGGGATAGGAATGGGAGATAGGCCGTCGGAGGATGGGGATTTGGACTGGTGATGGGATGTGTTGCTGGATGGGATGGCTGAGCGTCGGTCGGGAGGGAATGGCGGATGCGAATGGGATGATAGAGACTGGGATTGATTGGGATGGGGGAGGATGGAGGGTTGGCTGATAGGATGGATGTGATCTGGCGGATGGGATGGGATGGGTGTGGTGTGGCCATATGGGTTGATCCGGGATGGCGGATGGGATGGATGGGATGGCGAAGGAATGAAGGGGAAAATTTGCAGATGGCGGAGGACCGGATAGGCGATGGGGTGGGAATGGGTAGGATGGGATAGGGATCATGGCTGGTAGATGGATGGGATGTGGATGGATGAATGGGATGCGATGGGAATGGGATGGGATGGCGATGCGGATTGGTTTGGTGATGGGATGGGATGGGATGCGAGTCGGACGATGGATCGCATGGGATGAGCGGTGGGTGGAGGATGGGGCGATGGCATGGGATGGGACTGGCGCCTGGATGGCGATGGGATGGATCGGGCATGGGATGGGATGGGATGGGATGGATGGGATGGATGGGCATTGGCGGATGGGATGGGATGGGATGCGACGATGGGAGTGGAGGTGAGGGTGGGATGGGATGCGGGATGGGGATGGAGGCGTTGGCAGCATGGGATAGGATGGATAGCGTGGATGATGGGATGGAGTGGGATGCGTGTGGTTGGTGGTGGGTGGGATGGAATGGGATGGGAAGGGATGATGGATGGGAAGGGTGGATGGGATGGGATGGATGGGATGCGGGCTCATGACGGGCCTGGGATGGGATAGGAGGGATAGCGTGGGATGGGATTGGGACTCCGGATGGCAAATGGTGTGGGTGGCGGTCTGTGGATGGGATGGGATGGGATGGGAAGGGATAGGGATGGGATGGGGATGGATGGGATGGGATGGGCATGGGCGATGGGATGGGAATGGGATGGGATGGATGGGATGGGATGGGATGGGATGGATGGGATGGGGATGGTCGGGATGGTCATGGGAGGGGCAATGGATGCGGTCATGGGAGGGATAGGGGATACAAATTGATGTAGCGTGATGAGAGGTGATGTGATGACAGGAGCAGTGGAACAATGTGAAATAAAAGCAATGTGGATTATTTTGTTTGGCCGCAATTGACTCACAGCAAACATGCAGGGTATTATGATAGTACTTCATTGAGACATACCCACCACCACAGGGATCTTATATTTGTACTTCATTAGACATACCCCCACCACCACAGGGGTCTTATATTTTTTGTACTTCATTTAAACTACCCACACCACAGAGGATTTACATTTGAACTTCATTTAGACATACCCACCACGACAGAGATCTTATAGTTGAACTTAATTTAGACATACCCACCACCACAGGGGTCTTAAATGTCGGGAGAGGGTGGCGATGAGTCATAGGATCATGAGATCGAGGCGTGAATGGGAGCGTGGCCGCCTTCAGGATTCACGTAGGTAATGCCTGCGTCATTGGGCACCAGCTACCACACATTTAGCCCTCTCTCTGTCAACTACCCTGGGTTGCAGTAGCAGCAGGTTTGGGTGGGTAAGCCTCTCCTGTCACACTCCCTCTGTGGCAGTAGCAGCAGGTTTGGGTGGGTAAGCCCTCTCTGTCACACTCCCCTCTGTGGCAGTAGCAGCAGGTTTGGGTGGGTTGGCCCTCTCCGTCACACTCCCCTCAGTTGCAGTAGCAGTATCGTCCGGGGGTGAAGCAGACAGGGGTAGCATGGATGCATATCCAGAGAATTTCCGAGGTTGTCCAGTAGACCTTGATGCTTTTGTTGCTAGGGGCTTGGTAGTTACTACCTTCGCCGCATTGGCAGCGGCTACTGCCGATCCACGATGGTGCATGTTTGCAGTGTAAGAGCCTGCCGTCATCTCCTTTGTTGCTGCTCACCTGTGTGAAATGGTTGGAGTGATGCTTTGAGGGAATGGGAACAGTGATGGATCGAATCAGGGATCGGATTTAGTGGATGGAGTGGGGGGGGTGAACGATAGTGAGAGATGGGAGTAGTGAATGGACCCGAATTGGACTGAAGTTTTGCATGGAGTGGGGGTTAAAAGATGGGTGCAGTGATGGATCAAAGCAGGCTGATTGTAGTGGGATGTAAGTGGGGGTTTGTACGATGGTGAGAGATAGGAGCAGTGATGGATCTAATTTGGGCTGAAGTAATGCAGGAAGTGCGGGTTTGAAACAGTGGTTGAAAGATGGGTGCAGAGATGGATCAAAGCAGGCTGAAATAGTGGA
Source organism: Microglena sp. YARC (assembly GCA_022414725.1). NCBI lineage: Eukaryota > Viridiplantae > Chlorophyta > Chlorophyceae > Chlamydomonadales > Chlamydomonadaceae > Microglena > Microglena sp. YARC. The sequence goes on along the minus strand of JAJSRW010000274.1, from coordinate 36,965 downwards.
TGGAGTGGGGGTTGTGCGATGGTGAGAGATGGGAGCAGTGATGGATCAAATCAGGCTGAAATAGTGGTTGACGTGGAGCTTAAACGGTGGTTGAAAGATGGGTGCAGTGATGGATCAAAGCAGGCTGAAATAGTGGATGGCGTGGGGGCTGTACGATGGTGATAGATGGGAGCAGTGATGGACCAAATTGGGCTGAAGTAATGCAGAAAGTGGGGGTTGAACAGTGGTAGAAAGATGGGTGCAGTGATGGATCGAAGCAGGCTGAAATAGTGGATGGCGTAGGGGATGTACGATGGTGAGAGATGGGAGCAGTGATGGATCTAATTGGGCTGAAGTTTTGCATGGAGTGGGGGGGGGGTGCAACAGTGGTTTGCAACATGGGTGCAGAGATGGATCGAATTGGGCTGAAATAATGCATTAAGTGGGGGTTAAACGGCTGTTGAAAGATAGGTGCAGTGATGGATCGAATCAGGCTGAAATAGTGGATGACGTGGGGGTTGTACGATGATGAGAGATAGGAGCAGTGATGGACCGAATTGGGCTGAAGTAATGCATGAAGTGGGGGGTTGGACAGTGGTTGAAAAGATGGTGCAGAGATGGATCAATCAGGCTGAAATAGTGGATGACGTGGGGGGTGCACGATGGTTGAAAGATGGGAGCAGTGATGGATCAAATTGGGCTGGAGTAATGCATAAAGTGGGGGGTTGAACGGTGGTTGAAAGATAGGAGCAGTGATGGATCTAATTGGGCTGAAGTAATGCATGACGTGGGGGTTGAACAGTGTTTGAAAGATGGGTGCAGGGATGGATCAAATCAGGCTGAAATAGTGGATGACGTGGGGGTTGTGCGATGGTTGAAAGATGGGAACAGTGATGGATTGAATTGAGCTGAAGTATTTGATGAAGTAGGGGGCAAAATATGGTTGAGAGATGGACAGAATGATGGATTGAATTGGGCTTAAGTTTTGGATAAAGTGGCAGGTAAATGACTGATGAAATATGGGAGCAGTGATGGGTCGAATCGAGCTGCAGTACTTGATGAAGTAGGGGTTGAGCGATGGTTATCGATGGACTGAGTGATAAATCAAATCAGACTGGAATAGTGGATGATGTGGGGGGGATGAACGATGGTTAAGAGATGGACAGAGCGATGGATCAAATCAGACTGGAATAGTGGGTGACGGGGGTTGAACGATGGTGGAGAGATGGACAGAGCGATGGATCAAACCATGCTAAAATAATTAGAGAACGGTATATCGTATAATGTTGACCAAAAGCGAGTATGATATCATATGATATTGTACATAAATGGTAATTTTAACCAAGTCAGACTGCCGGCATCATATGATATCAGATGATGACTTGATATTATATGATATTGCTGTTCCCTAGAAATAATGGATAACTAGGGGGTAAGTGACAGTCGAACGATGTGGGCCAGGGTGGGTGACGGGAATAGGGCACGGTTATTCATCTTGAATGCAGTGATGCATGCCCAACTCCAATGTCTTCTCGGCTCTGATGCATCGAGACATCGTACTCATCCTAGCACTTAGTGGTGGGAGGTGGGTGGGTGGATGGGTGGTGGGAGGTGTGGGAGGTGGCTGGAGGAGGGGGTGGTGCCATCACCAGCCATATTGTCCACCAGCCACCTCTTCCTTTTCTGGATTATTCCTCCCCTCATCCATGCTGGTAATGAATTGACACCATGCATGCATACCTAGCTTCAGCTATTTCTCCAGACTGAACCATCTAACTCAGACAGCAGCAGCAGTCTTGTTGCACACCAGCCAGTAAGCCACCCCTATCCCTTTTCTGGATCAACATCTCTCCTAGTCCATGCTCTTCTCAACTCATTGGTTATGCTGGAGTCTTTTCTTCGTCATGGGCAATCAAACAGGCCAACCGAAATCGCGCAGTAACAGAAACAGAAAAAGCAAGTGGGACGGCAATAACAACAGCAAGAGGGTTTGGGGAGGGAGCATGGATCACCTTCGCTGGCATGCTGGCGAAATCCCTTCGGCAGATTTCAAATCGGCGTCTTTCTAATACGGCCCTTGCTGGTAGTTCCTAGCTCGAGGCCGCGCGAGAGTGTAATGTGGCCCGCAGGATAGTCGACAGATGACACCTAGCGGCGGAACAGCTCAGGCACTAAGGAATCAAAAATGAAAGACCTCGACCTTATTCAGCGTAGATCACGGTTTCAGAACAGAAATCAGCGAAAGAGACCCCTTGGATTTTAGGTCGATGCAACGAAGGTGATTGTGTTGCTGGCTGTCCCTAGCGCTCGTCTTGAATTTCATCTTTGTTGGACCCGGCTGGACCTTCAAGGCTTGGATCAGATCTGTTTTCCGGCTGTTGTTGAAGTTGGCACCGTCTGATCAATCACTTCAAAAAAAAGTGCACCCGCCCAGGCTACATTAGCAGCTAACCGGTCCAGCATACCATAAATCAAGAATTATATATGGCTAGCAGTCTGCTACTCTTTCATTCGTGGACACATCCCGGCTTAACGGGTTGAAAACCCCTTAGATAGAAAGGAAGAAAATGGAAAATAATGGAATATATATTCGTTTCTTTGTCTCAGCTCGTTTTTTGCGCTGCGAGTTTTGTCCATCTCATTCTCAGGCCAAAACGTTATCATTCTCAGAATTGTCCATTCGCAGGCCAAAACATTATCATTCTCATAATTCATGGGTGGCAGAAGGGGATGTGGCTGGAGCCTTGCCTTCCACTGCCTAGCTTCAGGTCCAGTCTATAGACAAGGCAGGGAAGCTACCTAGAAGCTGCTGCATGTAGCCAGCATCAGAAAAAGGCTCTTTTTTCCTCCTTACACTGTGGGTGGCACTGTTGGAGCATGAGACACTTCGCATGCTCCAACGCTGACAGTCAGCTTGGCATCTTCACTTCTAGAACCCGGTCCGAACCTCGAGTCATCGACCCCTTGCACGTGCGAAGCACAGCCAGCCTGTAAAGCAACATGCGGTAGGGCATACACGCCACGCCACATGCCTTTTTTCACCACACCAATTTCTCTGTCCATTAACTTCATCCTTCGCCTAGTGCCCGCTTCTGCCTTGCTCCTCTTCTTCCTTGAAATTTACTCTAGCGACTCAAGCAGCTGCCCCAGAAATCGAGTCCAGTCAATTCGGTCGTTGTCGCGCATATTCTCTCAGACAGGCTTGATTCGCACGCCATCCAGCTTTCTCTGCTGACAGCTGTCTCATCTCGACCTCTTGCTTCCAGCCTTGGCGTCGCCGTGCTGTGTGAACCGAAGTGGCGTGGCTCCAAGCTCCCATACACCCACATGCCTTCCAGTCTTCTGTCCCTGAAGAGTCAAGTTTGCCTTCTGTCTTGTATCTAATTCTCTGTCCCTGGAGGGGGCAAGTGTGCCTCTGTTATTAGGTTTTATCATCAACCACAGCTGGGAAGCCTCGTTTGTGAAACTCAGTCCTAACTCATCAGTGCTCTGTACTGTCCTCAGTCCTCTGGAGAACAGTGTTACACGAACTAAGTTGACTAAGTCCTCTGTCCTCAGTCTTCTGTCCTCAGTCCTCAGTCCTCTTTCTTTGAACAGCAACAACAGTAGACATGGCGAAGCTATCGCCCATTGTCTTCGTCCTCTCCCTGCTGAATGCCACCGGCTGCTACTACTCCGCCCGCTCCCCAAAGTCCCCACTATTTCTCACAGTTGGGCTGTGCCAGAGCGCAGTGGTGGGTTTCTTGGCATCCTTAGCAGCCTCCGATGCCCTCAGCCCTCACTCCACGTGGCTGTTCGGAAAGCGGCGCAGTGGTAGCTTCAGCTGGCTTGGCCACGTCTTGTTTTGGCCCTACTTCTTGGGGCTGCGGATAAAGCTGTTCCTAGGACACGGACTGAGCTCTGAGCCGCTCTGGCACAAGATAACAACAGGGTGGTAAGAGGGAGGAGTGGAGTGTGTGTATTGGGTGGTGGTACAAAGAGGTGGGGCTCTGGCACAAGGAGGTGGGGTAAGAGGGAGGATTGGAGTGTGTGTATTGGGTGGTGGTACAAGGAGGGGAGGCTCTGGCACAAGGAGGTGGGGTTAGATGACATGGTGTGTGTGTTATATATTGGATGGTGGTTCAAGGAGGTGGGGCTCTAGCACAAGATAAAAACAGGGTGGTAGGAGGACGCTTCCAACAGGCACAGTGGTACATCTGACTAAGCCCTTCCAGAGGGGAGGGGGGGGCTTGTATGTGTTGGGTGGTGGTACAAGGAGGTGGGGATCTGGCACAAGATAGCAACAGGGCGGTAAAAGGTCGTGGAGAGCGTGTCATAGCTTTTCTTTTCTCCTGTGTATGATTGGATCTGCCCACTCACGTGTATGAACATCTGTTTGTGAATGAATGTGCATGACATTAAAAAGGAAAATGAATGTGCATGTCATTAAAACTTGCAAATGAATGTGAATGTTATGAATCCATGTTAATGAACGTGCACGTCATTAAAACATGTGAATGAATGTGCCTGAATGTCCTGTCAGTAATGTCAGTTTATCTGTGTGCAACTGTGTATGTGCTGATGTCCTGTCAGTAATGTCAGTTTATCTGTGTGCAACTGTGTATGTGCTGATGTCCTGTCAGTAATGTCAGTTTATCTGTGTGCAACTGTGTATGTGCTGATGTCCTGTCAGTAATGTCAGTTTATCTGTGTGCAACTGTGTATGTGCTGATGTCCTGTCAGTAATGTCAGTTTATCTGTGTGTAACTGTGTATGTGCTGATGTCCTGTCAGTAATGTCAGTTTCTGTCAGTAATGAATGTGCCTGAATGTCCTGTCAGTAATGTCAGTTTATCTGTGTGCAACTGTGTATGTGCTGATGTCACTATGTCTGTGCGGATGTCACTGTGTCTGAGTGTAATTGTGTATGTGCAGATGTCACTTTATCTGTGTGTAACTGTGTATATGTGGAACTATGTAATGTGTTTGTCACTGTGCATGTGTGCATTTGTGTGGTACTGTGTATGTGTTTGCGCTCAGACCAGACTTGTCGCATCGTGACCATCATCATCATTATGACCATCTAGTGTTATTTGCAAGGAAGAGAGGCAGAGTCTTTACTTAACACCGTGGTGCTCCTAGTCGCCTTTGGGTAGCTACCAGCAGCTTTTTTGTGCCCCAGAAAGCAACACCAACAGGCTCTACCATAGCACTGACAAAACACCAAGGTACATGATGTAGCACTTGTGCTGCTAGTAGAACCTTAAATAAAACCCTGTGCACATGACCTACATATGTGGTAGTAGATAGCAATGGAGGCCAGGCATGATAGTGCCCTACCACAAGTCAGTTTATTGTCGTTGATGTACCTTGGGGGATGGCCTCGTTCTGGCAGTCAACCCTAATTTATGATGTGTTCTCGTGTTGCACAATTGATTGGATTGGTGTTTTAATTTTTTTTCCAATGAGTTGTCGTTCAGGTACCTTAGAGGATGGCCCCGATCTGGCAGTCAACCCCCATGTACATAGTGTTATCATGGTCCATTATGGATTGAATTGGTGTTTTAATTTTTTTTTTTTGCTTTTTTGTCTCTCAGCTGCTTTGGGGGATGGCCTTGTTCTTGCAGTCAACCCCCATGTACGACGTGTTATCGCATTGCACTATTGATTGGATTGATGTTTTAATTTTGTTTTCAATGTGTTGTTGTTCAGGTACCTTCAAGGATGGCACCAATCTGGCAGTCAACCCCCATGGACGATGTGTTATCATGTTACATCATGGATTGGATTGGTATAAGAAGTTTGTTTTCAATTTGTTATCATTCAGGTAACTTGGAGGATAGCCCCGATCTGGCAGTCAACCCTGACGCATCATGTGCTATCATGTTGCACTATCGATTGGATTGGTGTTTGAAGTTTGTTGGGCATTATAGATCGGCTTGGGCATGGATTGGGCATTATGGACTATATTGCTTTTTTCTGTTCAATTTTTTGTCATTCTGGTAACTTGGGGGATGGCCCCGCTCTGGTAGTCACCCCCCACGAACAATATGATATCATGTTGCACTATTGATTGGATTGGTGTTTGAAGTTTGTTGTCAATGTGCTGTTGTTCAGGTACCTTGGAGGATGGCCCCGATCTAGCAGTGTCCTCCCACCCGGGAAGCCCTCAGTTCTAGATGTCACCTGCGAACTTCCTAGGACGCACCCAAACAAGTACTTGTGCTTACCAGTGTGGGATACACAAGGTAATCATGATAATCTTGTGTTTGTAATGTTGTGTTTGTTATGTTGTGTGTGTTCTGTTTCTTGTCTGGTTCCTTTTATTTCGTGTGTGTGTTGTGTTTCCTGTGCGCTCGTGTTAAAAAGTAATGATAACGTCTGGTGGGGTGTGGTATTACAGGATCCCCGTCTTACTGCGATAGGGGACGGGCTGCTACTTTACCTGGACAAAGCTACCTTGGACACTAAAGCGCACCTGTAGAGATTCTATTACGTCACCTTTGCTCAAGGAGCTCTGCCATTGAGCCATTTGTTGAAACGAGTTTGAGATACTCAAGGTAGGACACTTTTAGGACACGTGTGCCTACAAGTATAGGTTACGCAAGGTTGGAGCAAAAATTGAAAAGTGTCACGCCTCGCAACAGTTCTAGATGTCACTTGCGAGCTTCCTAGGACGCACCCAAACAAGTACTTGTGCTCACAAGTGTGGGATACGCAAGGTAATCATGATAATCTTGTGTTTGTAATGTTGTGTTTGTTATGTTGTGTGTGTTATGTTACTTGTCTGGTTCCTTTTATTTCGTGTGTGTATTGTGTTTCCTGTGCGCTCTTGTAAAAAGTAATGATGACGCCTGGTGGAGTGTGGTATTACAGGATCCCCGTCTTACTGCGATAGGGTACAGGCTGCTACTTTACCTGAACAAAGCTACCATGGCGGTTGACAACGACCGCGAACAATAAAGCGCACCCGTAGGGGTTCAAACCTGGCACCTTCGTTCAAGGAGCTCTGCCATTTAGCCATTTGACGAAACGAGTATAGGATACGCAAGGTAGGAGCAAAAAACATTAAGTGTCACGCCTTGCAACGGGGCGTGAAGTTAAGGGAATAGGCGATAGGGGGTTCTGCATCCCACATGTAGCCACCAGTCGCTCCGCTCAATTGCTGGGCGACACTTGCATGTGTGTTTGTGTGTGTGTGTGAGAGAGAGGGTGGTGTGGTGTGGTGTGTGGGGCACTGACACCCCCCCACACCACACACACACCACCCTCCCCCCACACACACACCAGCACAAATATGAGACCCACCGTGAAGTTAAGGGAACGCTCCCGTTCGATTGCTCTGGAGAAAGCTACATATGTTCATGTAGGTAGGAGCACGCATGTTTACTTATTCATTCAACCTACTTCCATGTACAAATGCTTATAATTCACTTTACTTCCTTCCAAGTCTACGTCTATAATAACTATAATTCCAAGTCAAAGTATAAGTCTCAGTTCTATAACTCTAGGTCGAAGTCTAACTTCTAAGTATAATTCGCTTTACTTCCTTCTAAGTCTAGGTACTGGAATGAAGTTAGTTGATCAATGGTGGTATTGCTTATTTATCCAATTCACTTCCTTGTCTAGGTACCAGTAGGTAGTTAATTGCTGGATGGACCATTGTCGGGTACAATGATATAGTCAATGTGTTATTCTTTATGCAATGTGCTTCCATGTGGTATTGCTTACTAATCCAATCTACTCCCTTGCCCAGGTACAGGTGTGTAGTTAGTTAGTTAGTTAGTTAGTTAGTTAATGAGCTACCGTCTGAAACAATGATACCCCCAATGTGGTATTGCTTACTAATCCAATCTACTCCCTTGCCCAGGTACAGGTAGGTAGGTAGTTAGTTAGTTAGTTAGTTATTGAGCTACCGTCTGAAACAATGATATCCCCCATGTGGTATTGCTTAATAATCCAATCTACTCCCTTGCCCAGGTACAGGTATGTAGTTAGTTAGTTAGTTAGTTAGTTAGTTAATGGGCTACCGTCTGATACAATGATATCCCCCATGTGGTATTGCTTACTAATCCAATCTACTCCCTTGCCCAGGTACAGGTAGTTAGTTAGTTAGTTAGTTAGTTAGTTAGTTAGTTAGTTAGTTAGTTAATGAGCTACCGTCTGAAACAATGATATCCCCCATGTGGTATTGCTTACTAATCCAATCTACTTCCTTGCCCAGGTACAGTTAGTTAGTTAGTTAGTTAGTTAGTTAGTTAGTCAGTTAGTTAGTTAGTTAGTTAGTTAATGAGCTACCGTCTGAAACAATGATATCCCCCATGTGGTATTGCTTACTAATCCAATCTACTCCCTTGCCCAGGTACAGGTAGTTAGTTAGTTAGTTAGTTATTTAATGGGCTACCGTCTGAAACAATGATATCCCCCATGTGGTATTGCTTACTAATCCAATCTACTCCCTTGCCCAGGTACAGGTAGGTAGGTAGTTAGTTAGTTAGTTAATGGGCTACCGTCTGATACAATGATATCCCCCATGTGGTATTGCTTACTAATCCAATATAATTCCTTACCTAGGTACTGTTATGTAGTTAGTTAGTTAATGGGCTACTGTATGGTACAATTATATCGTCCATTTATAACTCGATATTTACTTTACTTCCATGTAGTGCTTGTTTGGTTCGTAATGCTTGTGTTCTCAATCTACCTCCATGTGCTCTTTAGTTATAGCCCCATCTTCTGCGGTTGGGCAAGTCCCTTCAGCCTAAATGGCCTACCCCTGTACTGCAACAACTAGCATTTGTCTCTCTACCTCCGTGTGCTTTTTTGTTATAGCCCCCCCCTCCCCCCCCCCCCCCCCCCCCCCCCCCCCCCCCCCCCCCCCCCATGGCATGGTTGGGTGACTCCCTCAAGCCTATTTGGTCTACCCCTGTACTGTAAACAATTAGAATGTGCTGCTTTCTACCTCCATATGCTTTTTAGTTGTAGCCCCCCCCCCCCCCCCCCCCCCATGGCATGGTTGGGCTAGTCCCTTGAGCCTATTTGGTCTACCCCTGTACTGTAACAATTAGCATGTGCTGCTTTCTACCTCCATGTGCATTTAAGTTGTAGCCCCCCCCCCCCCCCCCCCCCCCCCCCCCCCCCCCCAGGGCATGGTTGGGCTAGTCCCTTGAGCCTATTTGGTCTTCCCCTTGTACTGTAACAATTAGCATGTGCTGCTTTCTACCTCCAAGTGCTTTTTCGTTATAGCCCCCCCACCCCCTGCCATCGTTGGGCTAGTCCCTTGAGCCTATTTGGTCTACCCCTGTACTGTTACAATTAGCATGTTTTGCTTTCTACCTCCAAGTGCTTTTTCGTTATAGCCCCCCCCACCCCTGTCATGGTTGGACAAGTCCCTTAAGCCTATTTGGTCTACCCCTGTACTGTTACAACTATCATGTGTTGCTTTCTACCTCCAAGTGCTTTTTCTTTATAGCCCCCCCACCCCCACCCCCCACCCCTGCCATGGTTGGACAAGTCCCTTAAGCCTGTTTGGTCTACCCCTGTACTGTTACAACTAGCACGTGCTCCTTCATGTGATACTGGTGCATAGCACGAACTCCGGGCCCCTGTTGTTTACGATTTGCTGGGGTTCAATTAACCAGTGCTTGTTTTGTATACAGCCCTTCCCAGCCCCCAGTATTGAGGTTGGGCAAGTCTATTTAGTATATTTGGCAACGCCTTAACTGGCTAGGCTGTAACACACACACACACATTGGTTTTGTCCATCTCCCCATGACTATCCAATCTACTCAACTGCACTGGTGCATGTATCTTCTTTTGGTATTCTAGCCTGCCATGTTCCCTCACAGCAGCCTAACTGTTGCAGTGCTGTGCAGTAACCACTACATGTCAGATCAGTGTACAACCTTGAGATAGGCAAGTTCCCACTACCCTATCTACCTCCACTTCAAAATTCATACTATTATTTACATTGCTGTGCAGCACCCACCACTTGTCTGATCAGTGTTGTTGTGCAGTATTGAGGGAGGCAAGCTGCCAGTACCCTATCTACCTCCACTTTGAACTTCGTACTATCATTTACATTGTTGTGCAGTACCCACTCCGAGTCAGATCAGTGTAGTTGTGCAGTATTGAGAGAGGCAAGCTGCCAGTACCCTATCTACCTCCACTTCAAAATTCATACTATTATTTACATTGCTGTGCAGCACCCACCACTTGTCTGATCAGTGTTGTTGTGCAGTATTGAGAGAGGCAAGTTCCCACTACCCTATCTACCTCCACTTTGAACTTCGTACTATCATTTACATAGTTGTGCAGTACCCACTCCGAGTCAGATCAGTGTAGTTGTGCAGTATTGAGAGAGGCAAGCTGCCAGTACCCTATCTACCTCCACTTTGAACTTCGTACTATCATTTACATTGTTGTGCAGTACCCACTCCAAGTCAGATCAGTGTAGTTGTGTAGTATTGAGAGAGGCAAGCTTCCAGTACCCTATCTACCTCCACTTTGAACTTCGTACTATCATTTACATTGTTGTGCAGTACCCACTCCAAGTCAGATCAGTGTAGTTGTGCAGTATTGAGAGAGGCAAGCTTCCAGTACCCTATCTACCTCCACTTTGAACTTCGTACTATCATTTACATTGTTGTGCAGTACCCACTCCAATTCAGATCAGTGTAGTTGTGCAGTATCGAGAGAGGCAAGCTGCCAGTACCCTATCTACCTCCACTTTGAAATTCATACTTGTATTTATATTGTTGTACAATTCCCACTGTGGGTCAGATCAGTGCGCAATCTTGAGAGAGGCAAGCTGCCACTACCCTATCCACCTCCATGTGCTACTTTGTATTATTATGAATGTTGTTGTGCAGTACCCACTGTGAGTCAGATCAGTGTACAACATTGACATAGGCAAGTTTCCGCTGCCCTATTTACCTCCACTTTGAACTTCATACTATTTTTCACATTGTTGCGCAACACCCACTTTGAAAACCATAAACCATAAACCCTAACGTTTTTGCGCAGCACCCACTGTGAGCCAGATCAATGAGGGTGTGGAGTGGTGCCTGAATGAGCGCAAGCAAGGCAGGAATGTTTACATCCACTGCGCACATGGTCATGGGCGCTCTGCCACCGTCATGTGTGCATGTTTCTTGGAGCTGGGACTGGCATCCGACCCATCTGATTCCATAGCCGTGTTGAAGGTGAGGTACAACCATTCCCCCTCCTACCCTCCCACCCAAACACCCTCACACGCTCCCACCCAAACACTTTCTGTCGTTTCTTGGAGCTGGGACTGGCATCTGACCCATCTGATTCCATAGCCGTGTTGAAGGTGAGGTACAACAATCCCCCACCTACCCTCCCACCCAAACCCCATCCAATCACTCTCCTATCTTCAATACCTACTGGACCCTGCAGGATGGCACACCCACCCTCCCACCCACACACCCACCTACCCTCCCAACAAAACACCCACACACGCTCCCACCCAAACACTTTCTGTTATTTCTTGGAGCTGGGACTTGCACCGGACCCATCTGATTTCATAGCCGTGTTGAAGGTGAGAAGAGAGAGAGAGAGAGAGAGAGAGAGAGAGAGAAAGAGAGAGAGAGAGAGAGAGAAAGAGAGAGAGGATATTGTTACATGCTCAGAAAAAATCAATGCCGAGACTGAACAGCGCCGGGGCAGCTGGACAGTTTTATAACAGTGAGGGTTTAGGCAACATACAAGGTTGAAGGTGAGGTACACAGGGAACAAAATTCTTGAAGGTGATGCACCTGCAAGTGTGTGCGTGGGGGGGGGGGGGGGGGGGGGGGTAATGCAAGCAGAAGAAGCGGGGGATATCACAGGGAACAAAAGCAAACAGGATATGTGAACACACAGGAAGCAAAAGGGGCCACAATATCACACATCCCGTTTCAACGAATGGCTTAATGATAGAGCTCGTTGAAACAAGGAGGTGCGGGGTTCGACCCCCTACGGGCGCACTTTAGTCGGGGCTTTAGTGTAAAATAAATACAATCATCCACACAGGATATACGAGCACACAGGAGCATAAACACACTGGAAGCAGAATAATCCACACAGGATGTACCACACAGGATATACAAGCACACAGGAGCATTAACTCACTGGACACGAAATAATCCACACAGGATATACAAGCACACAGGATATACAAGCACACAGGAGCATTAACTCACTGGACACGAAATAATCCACACAGGATATACAAGCACACAGGAGCATTAACTCACTGGACACGAAATAATCCACACAGGATATACAAGCACACAGGAGCATTAACTCGCTGGACACGAAATAATCCACACAGGATATACAAGCACACAGGAGCATTAACTCACTGGACACGAAATAATCCACACAGGATATACAAGCACACAGGAGCATTAACTCACTGGACACGAAATAATCCACACAGGATATACAAGCACACAGGAGCATTAACTCACTGGACACAAAATAATCCACACAGGATATACAAGCACACAGGAGCATTAACTCACTGGACACGAAATAATCCACACAGGATATACAAGCACACAGGAGCATAAACAAACTGGACACAAAATAATCCACACAGGATATATAAGCACACAGGAGCATTAACAAACTGGACACGAAATAATCCACACAGGATATACAAGCACACAGGAGCATAAACAAACTGGACACGAAATAATCCACACAGGATATACAAGCACACAGGAGCATTAACTCACTGGACACTAAATAATCCACACAGGATATACAAGCACACAGGAGCATTAACTCACTGGACACGAAATAATCCACACAGGATATACAAGCACACAGGAGCATTAACTCACTGGACACGAAATAATCCACACAGGATATACAAACGCACAGCAGCATAAACAAACTGGACACAAAATAATCCACACAGGATATATAAGCACACAGGAGCATTAACAAACTGGACACGAAATAATCCACACAGGATATACAAGCACACAGGAGCATTAACTCACTGGACACTAAATAATCCACACAGGATATACAAGCACACAGGAGCATAAACACACTGGACACTAAATAATCCACACAGGATATACAAGCAGATAGGAGCATAAACACACTGGGCACAAAAGAAATCTCACAAGATATACATGCGCATCCAGAGATATTTTTTCAAATCAAAAAGAGGAAATCTTATTCCTTTTTTTTCCTCGCTTTTTTCTTCCCAAAACAGGATCCTTATTCCGATTTGGGTCGATTTGGGTCATTTTTAGTCAATTTCAGTAAAAAAAACTTTTTCGTAGGTTTCTTATTCCGGCAATTTTGGATAACACGGGGTCTCGTATTCCGATCCGAATATATTCCGGAAAATAATATCCCTGTGCGCATCAGGAAAGGTCAGGTATGGTCAATTCAAGTCAAGTAAGGTCAGCCTTAGCGAAATTTGACCTGCGCATGTCAGTTATATACATAGAAACACATTTCTGCCATCTGAGATGCTAGAGCTGTTGATACCGCAATACGTCAAATATTACAGCAATACAGCAATACCGCACAATTCAGCAATTCAGCAGGACAGTAATACCGCACAATACAGCAATACAGTAATACCGCACAAAACAGCAATACAGCAATACCGCACAATTCAGCAATACAGTAATACCGCACAATACAGTTATACCGCACAATACAGCAATACAGCAATACCGCACAATTCAGCAATACTGCACAATACACTAATACCGCACAATACAGCAATACAGTAATACCGCACAATACAGCAATACAGCAATACCGCACAATTCAGCAATACTGCACAATACAGTAATACCGCACAATACAGCAATACAGCAATACCGTACGATACCGCAATACCTCAATATAGCAATACCGCAATACAGCACAATACAGCGATGCCGCACAATACAGCAATACCACAATACAGCATTACAGCAATACAGTAATACCACAAGACCACAAAACTGCAAAACAGCACAATACAGCAATACGACAATACCGTACGGTACCGCAATACCTCAATATAGCAATACCGCAATACAGCAAAACAGAAATACCACACAATGTACCAGTACAGCAATGCTACAATCCAACACTGCTTCTATCACGGCCGCAGGGTGCTCGCCCAAAGGTGCGAATGAGCTGGAGGCAGCAGTTGGCATTGGATTGCTGGTACCAGAAGCATTTGGAGGCCAAGGCTGGAGCAAAGCTTAATAGCAGCTCCGTTGGGTCTGACAAGCGGCCAGGGCTCTGACAGAGGGATGGGGGTCTCAGTCCTACTTGCCCAATAGGCACTGCTGCTGTTAGGGCAGATCAAAGTAGCAGTCCGTAATGATAGCATGCTAAATGGTTTCATTGCATAATAGCATTGGATCACTGGTACCAGAAGCATTTGTAGGTCGAGGATGCAAAGCTTGATAGCAGCTCCATTGGGTCTGACAAGCGGCCAGGGCTCTGGTACAGAGATGGGGCTCTCAGCCCTAATAGCTTGGGCTCTGCTGCCGTTAGTGATGATCAAAGTACCAGTCCGTAAGGAAAGCATGCTAGAAGGTTTCACTGCATAATAGCATTGGATCGCTGGCACTAGAAGCATTTGGAGGTCGAGGATGCAAAGCTTGATAGCAGCTCCATTGGGTCTGACAAGCGGCCAGGGCTCCGGCAGAGGGATGGGGCCCTCATCCCTAATAGCTTAGGCTCTGCTGCTGTTAGGGGAGATCAAAGTAGCGGTCCGTTATGAAAGCATGCTAAAAGGTTTCATTGCACACTAACATGATCGCTGGTACCAGAAGCATTTGGAGGTCAAGGCTGGAGCAAAGCTTGATAGCAGCTCCGTTGAATCTGACAAGCGGCCAGGTCTCAGGCTGAGAGATGGGGCCCTCAGTCCTACTTGCCCAATAAGCACTGCTGCTGTTAGGGGATATCAAAGTAGCAGTCCGTAATGATAGCATGCTTGAAGGTTTCATTGCATAATAGCATTGGATCGCTGGTATCAGAAGCATTTGGAGGTCGAGGATGCAAAGCTTGATAGCAGCTCCAGTGGGTCTGACAAGCGGCCAGGGCTCCGGCAGAGGGATGGGGCCCTCAGCCCCAATAGCTTGGGCTCTGCTGCCGTTAGGGCAGATCAAAGTACCAGTCCGTAATGATAGCATGCTAGAAGGTCTCATTGCATAATAACATGATCGCTGGTACCAGAAGAATTTGGAGGTCAAGGAGCAATGCTTGATAGCAGCTCATGACGAATCCACCTGTACTACACTGTTTCTTTTGGGGGCTACGCGTAGCAGCTTCTAGGCAGCTCCTTTCACCCACCCTTTGGCCAAACCTGAAGCTAGCTAGTGTATCAGGAAGCTAGCATGACAGGCATTCCAATGCAGCTGTAATCTGTGGGTTCGACTCAAATGTGCGAATGAGCTGGAGGCAGCAGCTGGCATTGGATTGCTGGTACCAAAAACATTTGGAGGTCAAGGCTGGAGCAAAGCTTGATAGCAGCTCCGTTGGGTCGGACAAGCGGCCAGGGCTCTGGCAGAGGGATGGAGCCCTCAGTCCTACTTGCTTAGGCACTGCTGCTGTCAGGGGAGAACGAAGTACAAGCCCGTAATGCTAGCGTGATAGTGGGCGTTGTTGCATGTTGAGTGTAGCATGATAGCACGTGTTCTTGATATTGGTAGTTATCATGTATGGCGTCTTATTGCCTTTTATTGCACGGAAGCATGATCTTAAATGTTAGTGTCGCACAATAGCATGTGAGCATGAGGTATCCCTTAATAGCATGATATGGTAGGATGTATTGGTGGTGTACTAGAATAGCAGGGTAGGAGGTTAGGACAAGAGTATGCGTTATAGTTTGGGATTAGCACAACAGTGCTTACTGTTCGTCCTGGGTGTGTATTACGGGTCATACACGTGTTATACGGGTAATACTGGTCGCGGTAATACAGGTGCAATACGGGTAATACTGGTCGCAGTAATACACGTGTAATTCGGGCCGTTATTGTGCTCATGCCATGATGTAGCTAGGTCACACATTGTTGGTTGATTTCCTTCATTATTTGCCCATTTTTATAACCAGGGTACTTAAAAATGTACGTGTTTGTGTGACAAAGTCCAAAATCACGCACAATCCAGAAGGGTGCGTGCGTCAATGCACACACGCTGTAACTGGGATGTGCGCGATTCCGCACACATTTTGACAGAGACGTGCGTGATATCACACACGTTTTGGGGGAGCCATTGCGTGTGTCACGCAATTCATTACAGGGCTCTGAATTGAAATTGAAATTGTTACATCCGTGTAATACAATTGCTCACAGGACGTGATGTTAAGGACACCACAGCATAAGCCGGAGCTAGCTATAGTCACCGTGGCTCTGAACAATTGAAATTGAAATTGTTACATCCGTGTAATACAGTTACTCACAGGACGTGATGTTAAGGAGGGAAGGACACCATAGCGTGAGCCGGAGCTAGCTATTGTCACCATGGCTCTGAACAACCCTTCTTGTGGCTCAAAGGATGCATCACTAAGGCATAACTAATATTCGCCGTATTTCTTTTTTATTTTGTATTGATTATATTATCCTTTTTTATTTTGTATTGATTGTATTATCATTTTTTCCCTTGTGACTTCTCATTTGTTAGCTTCTTACCTCCGCCACTGTTAGTGGTTGAGATCTGGGTCCTGCTCTAGGGGGTTTAATACCTACGTCACCAAAACGGTGGTTGGGAGTTCGGTTTGTTTGTCCTCGACACACCCCTGATGTAATGTTTTTTTTTTTGCTTTGTGGGTGCTTTTTCTTTTTGTTTAAAGCACAGAGTCTCATACACCCTCGCGGTGTCAAGTAGACTTTAACATGTAATGCAATGTAATGTATATGGTCTATCAGCCTTCAGGCTGCTCACCGTCTGTATGTAAATACTACCCATGTTTACTCCGCCTACAGACGGTGAGCAGCCTGAAGGCTGATAGACCATATACATTGCATTACATTACATTACATGTTAAAGTCTACTTGACACCGCGAGGGTGTATGAGACTCTGTGCTTTAAACAAAAAGAAAAAGCACCCACAAAGCAAACAAAAACATTACATCAGGGGTGTGTTGAGGACAAACAAACCAACCACCGTTTGGGTGGCGCAGGTATTAAACCCCCTAGAGCAGGAGTATGAACATTAGTACACTACACTCCCGAGCTTAGAATTTAATCATGTAGATTTTGACCGTACCTATTGCTACCATGATACCTGTAGCTTTTCTGTATTATTTGCCTCAAGAGCAGGGATAGCTGGCTGTCTGCTCTCTTCCCGGTTTCCATGGGTATCGCGGATTGGAGGACGGTGAGCAGCCCAGCGGCGGCAGAAAACCCACGTAATACTCCAATCCAATCAATAATAGCTGTGTGCCTTCGTGGGAATCAATAGCTTCGCCCAACCAATATGCATGCCGAATTCGGCACCAGCAGGGCCTTGGTGACCAAATTAAATAAGGCGCCAACCCAAAAACAAATGTCAAACTGACTCCTAGGACGTCCTTTGTTGTGATGAAGTATCGGTATTGATGTCCCAGGAATCAGGTTCCACCTTCTTATGAGAATCAGGGATCTCCTGATCCCTGATTCAGGACTCCGACTTGCATTGATTTGCATTTATTATGTTCCAGCCGAAAGCAGCGAGCAGCCTTAAAGGCTGGAGCCATGTAACTTAGTTCAAGTTCAAGTTGCATTAGACTCATATAGTCATACGGGTAGTTGGGTACTGCCTACACGGTATGACGAGATTGAACTTGAACTTGGTTACATAGCTTCAGCCAGCAATTTGGCTGCTGGCCGTCTTCGGCAGTAAAAACAATGACGAGATTGGATCAAGTATGTTTGAATAAGAATGCTTTGATTGTAATTGATTGTGTTACTGTTGAAGACGGCGAGCAGCCTGGAAGTAGTGCCGTGATTCGGAACGTTCTCAAAAGAGGGTGGGGGTCTTGCTTGGTGGTGGGGTGCCAAGTCGTTCCCTGCAGTTCTAAGAGACCCGAGTGGGACAGCCATGATCATTTTTGAATGCTTTAGTTTGTTTGAAGAGCTATACGGTGACTATAGCTAGCTCCGGTTTACGCTATGGTGTCCTTAACTTCACGTCCTGTGAGTAACTGTATTACACGGATGTAACAATTTCAATTCCAATTTCAAGAGCTAACCTTCGGATATACTGATACCTGTTGCATAATTTTGCCTTTACTGAACCCCTTTCAGCAAATCAATTGGTCTAGTGGTACTCCAAATTGCTTTGATGATGCAGGGTCGGGGGGTTGATTCCCCCTACGGTCGCCCTGAGCGTCGCAGGTCATTGTCAATGTCGATGGTAGCTTGTCCAGTTGAGGTAGAAGACCGCTCTCTACCCGCGTACGACGAGTTCCCTTAATACCACGCCCCACCAGGCGTTATCAGTACTTCGTTTTTGGCTTTTACTGTCTAAGACGGCAAGCAGCCAAATTGCTGGCTGGAGCCATGTAGGGTAACCAAGATCAAGTAAGACAGCCTGATAACTACACATAACCATTACATTTCAAACGACTAAAAGCTTCAGCCCTAAGTTAGGCAATTTAGAGCCGCGTGCACCTATCTAGAGTGCAGCTGGCAGGCAGCTTAGTTGTGGGACTTCACAACCTTAGCTAGGGGACCAGCCAGGTGATTGTGGTTGAACTCTCCAATGTACACACTAGACAGAATGGCGAACACACCGGACTGCAGCACAGCCACAAGGTACTCAAGACCCACAAGGGCGGACAGCAAGCAGCAGACAGCTCCAGTGGCGGGCACAGCGGTGTAGAAGGGCAGGGAGAAGGGGAGGGCGAGGGACATACCTGAACATGATTGGAATGGATTGGATTAGGCTAGATTGGGCTGACTAGGGTTTGGGTTCGGATGGGTTGTTGAAGGTTCAGAATGCTTAGTCTTCGCAGACTCGACATGGGGAGGGTCTGTTGTGTTGCAGACGCAGATCCAGAGGGTGCGTTGCGTCCAAGGCACAGACCTTGGGTCACATAAATTCTGTCCGTACATAATTGCCATTCAGCAAGGAATGGGCTGGGTTTAGGTCAGGTTGTGCCAGGCCAGAATAGGTTCAGCTCAGTTGCACTAGCTCACACATCAGTACTTCAGTATGGACCTTGGCTCCTTTGCCCGTGCCAGTCAACCGGCAGTGATTTTGTTTTTCAAATATAAAAGTGTTTTTTTCCTAGCTTAATGGTTGTGTATGGTTTTGTATGGTTTGTATGTGTTGTACGTGTTGCACATGTTGTATGTGTAAGGCCTCCTCCAGGGGCAGTATTTTAGTGCTTTCAATAGCTTTTTGTAGCTTTTTGTAGCTTTTTAGGTGTGTCTGTGTCTGTGTGTGTGTGTGTGTGGGGGGGGGGGGGGGGGGGGGGATCCCTGTCAACTGGTAAGCACCGGTGCAAGGAGATTGCTGGTCAAAACTCGTTTACTTTCCTTGAATTATTAAGTGTTCATTTCCACACGTCCCACTCACCCACAACCAAATTAAAATAATATGAAAAATTAAAGCAACCACAGAACTTGGTGTTAAGAACCAAGAGTTGTTTCCCTGCTGCATCCAATTGCTACAACACCAACTGAATAACGGACAACGTATGGAACGGATAGTGACACAGATAGAGGGAGAGAAGGATAGGGAGCAGCATTTTCATCCGCTGAACTGTCAGATTGTGCAGCAGGGCTGTGGAAGTCAAAAAGGTTTTGCCCTGCTCTCTCTTTTCTGCATTGCTTAACGAGGCACCTGACTGAACCAACGCTTACCTGTCAGAATGTGCAGCAGGGTATGTCCGGCAAGCATATTGACCCACAATCGGACTCCGAGAGAGACAGCCCTGAAAGAGTAGGAGATGGTCTCGAGGGGGACGAACATGAAAGCCATGGGCCAGGGGGTGCCACCTGCAAAAGCACAACATTGTAGGAGACAGCGTCAGATCCAGCAGCGTGTCATGACAGGAATAGGGACCGGCATATGATCTGATGTTGACCAAAGGCGAGTATGATATCATACGATATCATACAAATTGCATCATTTGATGTTGTACATAAATGGTAACTTTGGCCAAGTCAGACAGCCAGCATCATATGATATGATATTGCCGTTTCCTAGACAGGAATCAACTCTCTTTCAAGATCCAGCAGCGTGTCATGACCGCTGTTTCTTTGTTGGGCTACTATGTATTCCACTGTTGGTGAACCCATGAGGGGACCCGGTGAGTGAGCGTTTGTACACTAGTGCACTAGTACCTTAGTGGTCCCCAACTGGGAGGATGGAAGGATGAACCAATGAGGGAGCCGAGGGATGGATTGTTTGTACACTAGTGAGCTAGTACCTTAGTGGTCCCCAACTGGGAGGATGTAAGGGTGAACCCATGAGGGAGCCGAGGGATGGAGTGTTTGTACACTAGTGCGCTAGTACCTTAGTGGTCCCCACCTGGGAAGATGTAAGGATGAACCAATGAGGGGGCCCAGTGAGTGAGTGTTAGTGCACAAGTGCGCTGGAAGCATGGTGGACCCAACTGGGAGGTGGTAAGGGTGAACCCACGAGAGAGCCGAGTGAGTGAGTGTTTGTACACTAGTGTGCTAGTACACTAGTGGTCCCCAACTGGGAGGATGTAAGGGTGCACCCACGAGGGAGCCGAGTGAGTAAGAGTTTGTACACTAGCATGGTGGTTCCCAACTGGGAAGACGAATCCACCTGTCCCACACTGTTTCTTTTGGGGGCTACGCGTAGCGGCTTCTAGGCAGCTCTGTTCACCCACCCTTTGGCCAAACCTGAAGCTAGCTAGTGTGTCAGGAAGCTGGCATGACAGGCAGTCCAATGCAGCTGTAATCGTTGGGCTCGACTCAGTCGCTGGCTGATGGAGCTGGGTGGAAGCTGCTACGCGAAGTCCAAAAAAGAAACAGTGGTCATGACAGGAATCAAATCGTGTTCATAATTCATCGAGTGCTGAGCAATTCCTTCAGGCACACTCAGTGCTGAGCAATTACATAAATCAAACACGAAGTGATAAACCCAGCCTAGCCCCCCCCCCCCCCCCCCCCCCCCCCCCCCCCCCCTCCTGAATCCAGTCACTAATGCCCCTTCTCCTGCCCCTCCCCCCAATTCAATTCAGTCACCCCTACCCTCCCTCCAATGGCTCCCCGCCTTCATCCTCAATCCAGTCACATTTTCACACACAACCCTCTGTCTGACTCCACCCACACCACATCCAATGAGTACCTCACCGTCATCCCCAATCCCGTCACACTTTCACATACCACTTTCACATACAACCACTTTCACATACAACCCTCTGCCCGAGTCCACCAACACCAGCTCCAATGACCTCCTCACCGTTATCCCAAATACAGTCATATCACACACAACCCACTGTCTGAGTCCACCCACACCACCTCCAATGACCCCCCCACCATCATCCTCAATCCAGTCACATTTCCACACACAACCCTCTGCCTGAGTCTACCAAAAACACCTCCAATGACCCCCTCACCGTCATCCCCAATACAGTCACACTTTCACATACAACCCTCTGTCTGAGTCCACCAACACCAGCCCAAACCATAATTTGTGCAAGCTCTAGGCACTATCCTTACCAGGAATGAAGTGGCCGGGGAAGGAGAAACCAAGCTTGGAGAAACCATAGATGGTGGCAGTGGCCCACATGGAGACTCCCAGGCCGGTGGCGAAGCCCAGGCCGGAGGTGGGGGCCTCGTTGAATGGGGCCAGACCGAGCAAGTTGCAAGCCAAGATGGTGACAAAGACAGTGGTGCACCAGGTGCCTACGGAGGCACCCTGGGAGTGGCCGTCGATGACAGCGGGCAACATGCGGCTATCAATGGGGGCGTGAGGCTTCTCGAAGGGAGCCTGGCTGCGCCAGAAGCGGTAGACGCCCAGCAGGAAGGAGGTGGAGAGGGCTCCGCTCCTCACGTCTGGGAACAACACAGGAGGGGAATTTTGTAATGGTTGGGTGGAGTGGGGTCTGGTGTGAGTGCATGGACAAGCACCCCGGCGGATGATGGGGAAGGAGAGAGTGTGTGTGTGTGTGTGGGGGGGGGGGGGGGGGGGGGGTCTAGGCAGGCCTGGTGGGAGTGCATGGAAAGGCACTCCAGGGATAATGGGGAAGGAGAGAGGGGTGTGTGTGTGTGGTGGTGGTGGGTAGTAGTGGGATCCTGATTGGTCAATTGTTGAATAGCGGCTGGTAACAGACTTGACCATATGCATGTATTCCAGTTGAACCCGGGCAAACACCACCCTGGCCCAGTAACTGTGTGCATCAATCATGTAGACAAGGGCATAATGCTATGGTGGGTGATGATTTGCATCCTGTTTAGCTTTTCAGTTAGTGAGAGTTGGGACTCAGTACAGATGCTGAGGCTAAGCTTGTAGAAATGTAGAGACAAGGGCAAAATGCCACTCTTCCAGACAAGCATCAGCATCTGCATCCTAAGTCCTAACTTTCGCTAACTCTAAAGCCTAACATAATGCAAATCATCACCAACCATCATGTCCAATCAGTTGGCTCCTATACCCAACCTAGAGCACATCAACAAGAGCATTTTTGATCTACCCAGATACTGATGTCTCTGAAGCTACACATGCCAACATTCTGCATTCATCTACAGCATCGCCTGAACACCTGAACTGCCAAGTGTTAACCTGAGCCCTTGGACCGCTGGTATTACCCTCAGTATTCCCCACCTTTTCAGACTACACTACAGCCATTTATCCCAGTCCTAGACCCCCACCCCACCCCCACTATTCATGCACTTGCTACTCAAGTGAGCTTTTGATGCTAGGGCCTAAAAGGGCCTCCTCCCCCACAAACCCTTGTATGCATTGCATGCACGTCATGATGCATTGTGGCCTACATACACAGCTGCATTTCACGATACCTGGTTCAGTCAGTCAAGCCTACGTGCAAGCGTGTATGACTTTTCAATAAGACTAAGGGTGAGGGATTAGTAGAGCGTGATAGGATGAAGAGCGATCGAGTCAGTCATTAATCCAGGTGCAGTGCTGGTCTAATGAGATTAGTGTGCTGCTGACCTGAATTCATGATCATCACCACTTTCCCTTCCTCTGCCCATCCTTCTTGGTCAGTGAACTGAACTGAATTGTTATATCGGAGGGTTCCCTGAGATGCTTCAGAGCCTTCTCATAAGGCAGGTCAGCAATCCACCCACCTGGGCAACTAGCCAAAATGAGGTATGGGAGTGCAGTCACACTACTCTGACACCCAGCCCAGGGAACACCAGACTACCACTGACAACAGGTGAGGTACACAGCTATGACAGCATACTCCGAGGATAGGCAGTTCGATACTTTGGAAGAGCGCTGCTCGGAAACCCAGAACGAAGCATCGCACTGCTTTGTAGGTACCGAGCATTGGGCTTGACAAGGGCGATGCAGCATGATGTGCCGGGATCAGTTGAGTTTGAGCGTTGGTGTTGTGTTGAACACAAGTTACTACATAGCAGCAGCTCACCGGTGGCCATTCCCCTAGTCTGCTCAGCGACGATGGAAGAAGCAAAGCTGCCGAGTTTCTCACGCCTGGAGCTGAGGCCAGCACCGCGGAACAGGGGAGAGTTGGATGATGATCCGAGTCCAAGAGGCAGCTGCTTCTGTAAAATAACGAACAGAGTTACGAGCAGTCAGTACTGATGCAGGTGTTGCGGGACAAGTACAAATTGAACCCCATAAATCAAGCGCACCTGGGAGTAAACAGCGTTCTCAGCGGCCTTGATGGCTCCAACAGACTCCGATTCTGAAATGGAAGGAGATCGAGTAAAACCGCAGCCAGACTTGATCAAACAACCTACCGCATATCATACCTCGCTCTTCCTCAGAGTTACTGATGCTACGGACTCCGAACATGGAGCCCTCACTCATCACTGGGGCAGAACGCCCCAGGAATGAGTTCAAGATGAAGCGTGTAGGCTTCTGGAGAGCGCTCATCGTGCTTCTGCTGTCCTCGTAGACGTGAGACAGCACAAAAGCGCGTCTTCAGCCCATCAGCCCCATGCCCGTACTGCCCGTACTGCCCGAGCAGTCCCTGTCCCCGAGCGCTCTCACCTCACCCGACCTCACCGCTCTCCCAGGCCGCTCTCCCCTCTCTCTTGTCGGTATCGCCGGGCCATGACAACTGCCGTTGTATCGTCAGGCCTGTGCTGATCAATTATGCCGTCGCAACCTACGACCTGGTAAACGCGAAACGCAAGGCCCCTCATTACTTTCTCCTCGCCGCACCAATCCGCTTCTCATTCACACCGTTCGATAAAGCTCGAATTAAAGAACTCTTTGGGTACTCGTGGGGGCGCGTGATAGATGCTACCTGGTTGGGCCTGCGAGGGCTGTTTCCTTTACGCCGGCATGGGCTTGGCCTGTTATTTGTGTCGTCTTATAACGGATCCATGCCGAGGAATAGCAATCTGACTTGAGATTCTCATTCTGAAGATAATGCATGAGAGCAAGAGGATGTGAAGCTTCCACTGGGGTGGTGGCGTGGTACCATGGGTGATTGTGGGGCACTTCCATGGCTGTTTGGGTGGGGCTGGTGAACTGCCATGGGGGTATAGGTAGGGTTGGGGCACTGCCATGGCTGCATGGGTGGGGGTGGGGCAGTCAGTGACTGCCATGGCGGATGAGTTGGTGTAGAGCATTGCCATGGGGGGGGGGGGGGGGGGGGGGGGGGGGGGGGGCACTACGATGTCTGTATGGGTGGGCGCTGCCATGACTGTATGCCTGCGCTTGGGTGGGGGCACTGCCATGAGGGTATGGGTGGCGTGGGGCAGTGCCATGGCTGTGTGGGTGAGGGTGGGGCATTGCCATGGCTGTATGGGTGGGGGTGGGGTACTACCATGGTTGTGGGGGTGGGGCTGGTGCACTACCATGGCTGGTTGTGGGATACTACTGTAGTGGTGCGAGTGTGGGTGGAGCACTTCCATGGCTGTGCGCGTGGGTGTGGAGCACTAACATGGCTGTATGGGGGTGGGGGTGGGGCACTGCCATGGGTCTATGGGTGGCGCACTGCCATGAGGGTATGAGTGGGGTGGGGCACTGCCATAGCTGTGTGGGTGGGGATTGGCAATGGCCGTCTTTGTTAGGGTGGTGACGGGGCACTATCATGGATTTGCGTGGGTGATAGGGCACCGCCATGGTTGTACAGGGGTGGGGGGACACTTCTGTGCATGGCACCCATATGGCTGTAAGGGTGGGGTGGGGTGATCCCATGGCTGTATGGGGGTGGTTGCGGGGCACTCCCACTGCAGTGTTTTTTTCCGGTGGGAGGGGGGAAGGCACACACATTGCAGTGGGGGGGTGAGGGGCACTGCCCTGGCTGTTTGGCTGTATGGGGTGGCGAGAGAGAGAGGGTTCGTTGCATAAGCTCAGCAAATCACTGCCGAGACTGGACAGCAGCACAGCCTGCCAACCATCAGATTTCATAGCACGGAAGCACGAGGGTTTGGGAGGCACCCCCACAAACCTGAAAACAAACTAGGTCAAGTAAAAAAAGAGGAAACAATCGGCGAGGGAGGAACGCAGAAAGACCGAGTCTGGATTATATGAGTAGTACTGAGGCTGTACAAGTATAGTATTACGAGTGGTGTACGGGTTACAATGGTCACCACAACCGGGAGGGGGGTCCCCGTTCCGAACCTGCATGTGCTCTAGAAATCCCTGCTTCCCGTGCTTCTCGCAGGGGGGGTCATTGTTCGTTGCAGTGTGCAGACGGTTAATCGCCAAATATGGCGTATAGAACCTTCTTACAAATCTTCTTTATAATCTCACATAGTGCGATGAGAATCACACAATTTAATTTGTCACTGTAGCAAAAAATCAGGGCCTCCGTTGTGTCGTTTGGGTTTCAGTTCATCAGTGTTTTTAATGTTTAGCTCCTCGTGATATCATGTTTGGGCAAGTCCCTTTAGCCTTTTTGGCTACCCCTGGAGTCCTGGATTGTAACAACATACAAACATACCGTAAACGCACGAAAATTTGGCAGCATTTGAAGTTGGCAAGAAGTCGAAAAGGGGTACCAAAATATGACGTTGGCTCCAGTACTGGAAAACAAAAGAGGGCGGGCGGGCGGGCCAGGGGGGGGGGGGAGGGGAGGGGGGATTCCTCGAATTGGCTGAAGTTACACGTTTGGGCAAAGAAACTATAAAGTTTAGCAGACAGGGTAGAGGAAGGCAATCTCCAAGGTCAAGTAGCTATACAAATCATCATACAAAGGTAGAGGAAGGCAATCAGGGTACTTCAAACGGAACCCAGGGGTTGCGTCCTGGAACGCACCCTAATTCAGTAGGTTGCGTCCTGGGACGCAGTCAGAACCATAGGCTGCATCCTACCATCAACAGAACCCGCAGCCAACGGAAATGAAGTGGTGGTTGGCCAATCAACTGATGGGTGAGACGCAACAAACATCCTGAACCTGCGTCTGGGATGCAACGGACCCTCCCCATGTTGCGTCCTACGACGCAAGACGCCGCGTCCTGTACTACCCTGAAGGCAATCTACTTGCTGAACCACCTCTAAAGTTCATCAGACATGGCAGAGGAAGGCAATCTACTTGGTCTGCCAGCTCTAAAAGTCATCAGACAAGGCAACACCATTTGGACGCAATCCTTCAGGTCGCTGGTTGTGTCGGGAGACCCACCTCCTGGAGTGAAAGCCCTTTCACACAGAAAACAAAATACATGGCAGATTAAGGCTATCTGTTCACGTCCCTCTTTCCTATTGAACCTGCCAAACGAATAAGGGCTAGAGTTCAAACGCAGTGCTGAACCCTAACCCCTAAGCAAATAACAGGGCTGGAGTTCAAACACAGTTCTGAACCCTAAACCCTAACCGAATAACAGGGCTGGAGTTCAAACGCAGTTCTGAACCCTTAACTCTAAACCCATTTTTTACTTCTTGAAACACTGAGATGAACCACGAGGTGCTGATTTAACTGAGCGCTTAGTCATACCTGACAGTCGCACTTCCTGGTTTAACTAAGTGCTTTATCGAGGTGTTGACAATGGAGATGTTGCCACTAGCCTGATTTTGTTGTAGTCGGGATTTGAACTGCAAATTGCAACTGAATCGCAACTGACTTGTGACTTCAAGCCGAAGGACTCTGCGGAGAGTCGTCAGAAGTCGTTGGAAGCAATTGACCCAGCCTGAGGGCTTGACCGGGAAGCGGTCCACCTCCTACAAGTGTATGTGACCGGTATGCGGTAAAGCCTATAAGTGCTATCGTACGCCCCCCCCCCCCCCCCCCCCCCCCCCCCCCCCCACACACACACACACCTCACCCCCCCCTCTCCCCCTCACAGTGCTATCGAAAGGCGAAAGTAGTGCACATAGGGTGCATGCTTCTGGAAAACGGTAACTGTGGGTTTTATACCCGTAGGATAGTGCAACAAGTTGTTGTAATGCAATGTGATATCCCAATGGATCAAGCTGTAGGTATGCCCCTTGAACGGATCAAACTGTGTGCATGCCGCTTGAACGGGTCAAGCTGTAGGCATGCCCCTTGAATACATAAAACTGTGGGCATGCCCATTGTATGGATCAAGCTGTAGGCATGCCCCTTGAATGGATCAAGCTGTAGACATGCCCCACGGCATGTTGAACGGGCCAAGTTTTAGGCATGCCCCTTGAACGGGTCAAGCTGTAGGCTTGCCCCTTGTAAGGATCTAGCTGGGGCATGCCCCTTGAATCGATCATATTTCGCATAGTATGTTCGAAGGTTTCCGTGGGTATCGCACGGGGCGACTTGGAAATGGAAGACGGTAAGCAGCCCAGAGTTGGCTGAAAAACATGTATTAATCCAATCCCCAAATGGATGAAGCCAAGCCAATCCTCAAATAGATGAAGCCAAGCCAATCCTCAAATGGATCAAGCCAAGCCAAGCCCCAAGTGGATCAAGCCAAGCTAATTCTTAAATGGATCAAGCCAAGTCAATCCTTGAATGGATCAAGCCAAGCCAAGCCCCAAGTCGATCAAGCCAAGCCAATCCTCAAATGGATCAAGCCAAGCCAATCCTCAAATGGATCAAGCCAAGCCAAGCCCCAAATGGATCAAGCCAAGTTAACCCTCAAATGGATCAAGCCAAGCCAAGCCCCAAGTGGATCAAGCCAAGCCAACTCTCAAATGGATAAAGCCAAGTCAATCCTCAAATGGATCAAGCCAAGCCAAGCCCCAAATGGATCAAGCCAAGTTAACCCTCAAATTGATCAAGCTGTGGGCACATTCAGAGTCCAGTGCTATTGACCTGTGTCAGGAAGCAGCCAACTGGCCACAAATACTCTGGACAATATTTGACTGTCTTTGGCTCCCAACCTGTCCTTACAGAGTGGTGTACGGGTTAGAATGGTCACCACGACAGGTGGAGTCCCCGGTTCGAATCTGCACTAAGACATGTGCACTAGAAACCCCTGGTTTCCGTGGTTCTCGCACGGGGGGTAATTGTTTGCTGCAATGTGCAAACGGTTAGACGCCAAACCTGGCATATAGAACCTTGTAACAGTTATTCTTCTATCCCCACGGCAGCCTGCACCCTGCTCAGCTTGGTAAATAGGTGTTCAGGGTGTTTAACACCTGTTTACGCACATCATTGGTTAAACATGTAGTTGTTGAACAGGTGTGTTACACCCTGCACACCTGTTAAACACCCTGAACAGGTGCTGGCTGCCGTAGGGTATGTCAGGAAGTAGCCAACTAAGGTGAACTGGGCCCAAATGCTTCCTCCGCCAGTACTTCGCAGTAACATCGCTAGTGTGTCTCTTTTCAGCTATGCATGCCAGCTTCCAGTCAGCTCTATAAGCCAGCCGCTGGGTCTTTCTCAGAGCTTTCAGCTGCATTTGAATGCCCTTTATGTCAGCTTTCAGGCACACGAGCTAGCTCCAGGTTTGGTCCAAGGACAGGGAAACGGAGCTGCTTCGAAGCTGCTAAGGGTTAGGTCACACTGTTTATGCTTTTGCTTTTGGTGCGATTTTGGTAATGACCAAAATCGATTTTGTAGTGTGACCCATCGATTTGGGTGAAAAGTAAAATCGACTTCAATCGGCCAAAACCAAAAACAGTGTAACCGACCTCTAAGCGTAGCCCAAAAAAGAAACAGTGAGCATGGTGACTAGAACTAACGCAGTACAAATATATACTGTAGCATACATAACGGTACTGTATCTAACATACACCTAGGTAAAAAACAAAGAAGGAGGAAAAGAAAGGATGCTAAGGCAGAAGATAATGCAGACACAGTTTTTTGTGTGGGACCCTCACAAATTGAGCGACTTGGTGCGACCTTAGTGCAACGCACTGCCCCCCGAACCCCCCGGGCCTCCACACTTCACACTCCACCCTATACCAGGCTACGCCACAATCCTGAAATCAGGCATGCATTGCAACTTTTGCGACACAACTGGACCCAAAGAAATCTGGGGGGAAACAGTGATTGCAGATGCTCATACCTGGACCATAGCAACCTAAAGCTAGCTAGTGCGTAAAAAAGCTGACATGATAGGCATCAAAATGCAGCTCAAAGCTTTGGGCTTGTCCACTGGCTGGCTATTGGAGCTGGCAGGAAGCTGCAATGAGTAGCCCAAAAATGAAATATTGTAGGCTGTACCTAAGAGCTCCACAAGAACTATATCATGCACTTGGAAGTATGCAGGAGAACACAATAGAGATTCTCATGCACACTGGGCCTGCTTTCCCACCACAGCAGACTGTAGCTAAGAGCTCCACAAGAACAATATCCTGCACTAGAAATGAGCACGAGAACACATTATATATTCTCATGCACACTGGGCCTGCTTCTCACCATAACAGACTGAATCTAAGAGCTCCACAATAACTATATTGTGAGCTAGAAATTAGCAGGAAAATACATTAGATATTCTCATGCACACTTCGCCTGCTTTCCTACCACAAAAGACTGAATCTAAGAGCTCCACAAGAACTACATTGCGCACTTGAAGTTCGCAGGAGAACACATAAGATATTCTCATGCACACTTCGCCTGCTTCTCACCACAACATACTGTATCTACGAGCTCCGCAACAACTATATAGTGCACTTGAATTAGGCTGGAGAATACATTAGATATTCTCATGCACACTTCGCCTGCTTCTCACCACAGCAGACTGTATCTAAGAGCTCCGCAAGAACTATATCGTGAAATAAAATTAGCAGGAGAACACATTAGATATTCTCATGCACACTGTGCCTGCTTCTCACCACAACAGGCTGTATCTAAGAGCTCCACAAGAACAATATCGAGCACTAGAAATGAGCAGGAGAACACATTATATATTCCCATGCACACTGTGCCTGCTTTCCCACCACAATAGACTACGGTGCTAGAAAACTGAGAATGGCAGCTTCAAGGTGCGCTAGGTCGCGTACGATTTGGCTAGAAGCTGCTACTCATAGCTGAAATGACAAGTCCTATGCAGCGTCGCAAGCGACGCGCAAAATTGGCGGAGTGTGATGGCAACGGAGATGGCAACGATAGAGCTGACCGAAGCGAGTTAGTTACGCGACCGTTGGCTGACGTGTCAGGCTTCAAGTTTTTCGTTTTTCAGTCAACCGGACAAATGGGTAAACATGAGGGCTCCCGCCCACTTGAAGAGGGGGCTCCGCCAAAAACACTATGGCCAGATACCTCTAGCACTCGCCAGGGACCCCGTTTTTGCAAAATTAAATCAGCTACCCTGATACCCAAACCTAGACCCTCCGGGGCAGCCCTTCAGGCTGCCCAACCCAAATCACTATTTGGGCCCCACCCTTGGAAAGTACAAAATCCTCGAAAGCTACCAGAAGACCCCATGTACTAAATAAACAAAACGCTCAGTACAGTCAGATGCACAGTATAATTTAGTATTAGGACTACAGCTATATCAGGGATTTTTATTTCCGCTGTATATAGCGATTTCTAGTTTTGACCCCGTTTTAGTGAAATTATCGGTATAAAAATGTAAAAAAAACAGTGTTTTGCCCTAAGTGGCCCTGAAGAGCAATAGTAAGCTGTAAAACGCCGTCCCTGGAGGAGGCCTAGAACCGTAAAGCTAGACAAAAACCACTTTCAGATTTGAAAATAAAATCCCTGAGCCATATACCACAGCTGTATTCCAGTGAGTGTAGCTGTATTCCAGTGAGTGACAGCGCTGCCTCCCTGTAATATATGAAGGGAACCGCAGTATGATATCATATGATGTCATGTCATCATATGATGCCAGCAGGCTGACTAGGCTAAAGTTACAATTTAGATACAGTCTCATATGATGCAATCTGTATGATATCATATGATATCATACTCGACTTTGGTCTACATCATATGATATGCCGTTCCCTACATATACCACAGCTGTATCCTGGTGAGTGGCATGGCTGCATCCCTGTAATATATTCCACTGTTGGTGAACCCATGAGGGGACCCAGTGATTGAGCGTTTGCAGTGATTGAGTTGCACTCTGAAAAACCCAGCCCAGCCCAACCCAGCCCAACCCACATGAACTCACTTCTTCTAGAAATGGTGGCGTCAAGACGTGATTGCATTGCAGTTGGAACAACCCAACCCAACCGACATGGAATCACATCTCCGAGACATGGTGGCGTCAAGACGTGATTGCCTTGCAGTTTGAACAACCCAACCCAACCTAGCCCAACCCACATGGAATTACTTCTCCCAGACATGGTGGCAGTGAGTGAGCGTTTGAGCTCCCGGGGCATGCATTATTGTCAGCGTGAACTACTAGGACACGAGTGCCTTATTGGTATCTGATCAGATACCAATAAGGCACTCGTGTCCTAGTAGTTCACGCTGACAGTGCCCTAGTAGCATGGTGGATCCCAATTGTTAAGACGAATCCACCTGTACCCATAATATCTCTATCTATTTATCTATCTATCTATCTATCTACATAATATAACTTATATTGAGGAACCTATCCCCCACCCAATTCATGTGCTGGTGAAAGGTGGGGAATTGGGGGTTTACGGACCCAACTGATTGAGCCAACTTGTTCGTTCTAATGCACGATACCGGTAGTTCGCGGCGCTTTAAAAACTGGCTCTTCAATCTTGTACAGTTGAGTTGTGTTGAACAAGTCCTAGCGGGTCGAAAGCAACGCGGAAAATAGGTAGAGAATGTTGGCTATCGGAGCGACATGTGGCACTGGAATCAAATGCAGTGGACAGAAGCCAGGGTTTACGACAGGACCAGGGGCCAGTTACGGCCTGAGTAATGTGTGGACCAGATGGTGCGGACAGCAGACAGACAGACAGACAGACACAGACGATCGGACAACGGGGTGATTCTGAGGGCTCCCGCAAAAAAAGCCAGTGGGTAAGTGGTTGTACACTACTGCACTAGTAGCATTCAGAATCCCAGCTGGGAAGACACATCCACCTGCTCTGTAGCTATACCTCCTAAGGAATTCCCACCCCATTGATGAGTCGTAAAGGGGCAGTTTCTTGGTGATTTCAGCATACTACACACACACTGCATGTGCACAAAACCAGCTGGTGCCATTCGGCTACTAGTTAAACGGGTACATTGCTTGAGGGCTAGATGGAGGTCGGCATAGTTGCTTAGAGGGAGAGGATAACCTATGCCAAGAAGTATACAGTACAGATGCATTGACTGGTGGATACACAGCCAGTGAGAAAGCTGTACAGTTCAGTTGCATAGACCGACGAAACAGCCAGTGAGAAAGCTGTACAATTCAGTTGCATAGACTGATGGATACACAGCCAGTGAGAAAGCTATGCAGTTCAATTGCATAGACCGACGAAACAGCCAATGAGAAAACTATACAGTTCAGTTGCTTTGACTGATGAAACAGCCAGTGAGAAAGCTGAGTTTTGATTTCACAGACTTCACAGGTTCAGTAAGTGATTCCTCACTCAAGCACAAACCTTTCTGCCCAGGAGCGGACACAACAACTTCTGGTGCAACTGTAGAAACCCTCAGTCCAGCGGCATTGTCAGTCTTGATTTCATCCATGAGATTCGGCTGGTGCGTGGACAGCTTCTGCGCAGACAGCCGAACCTCAAAGTTACTGAGATGGAGTTTCGTACAGCTTGCTTCCAACCTCCGGGGGGAGCCTGTGAAGTGGTAAGCTCCTGCGTAGGCAGCTCACGCGCATGGGCAGCTGACCTCAAGGTAACAGGAGGAGTTCTCAGTCTTTCTTCCAACTTGGGGGTAGCCTGCGCAAGGTAGGCTCGTGCGTAGTCAGCTTGCGCGTGGGCAGCCGAGCCTCAAGTAAAGAGGGATGAGGTTCGTCAGTCTTGCTTCCAACCTGGCCTGGAGGGTAGCCTGCTGTCAATTGGTAGGCTCGCGCGGGTAGTCAGCTGCGCATGGGCAGCCGAGCCTCAAGTAACAGGGGGGGGGTCATCAGTCTTGCTTCCAAACCTTGGGGGGTAGCCTGTGCATCATAGGCTTGTGCGTAGTCAGCTCACGTGCCAGCTCGTGTCGGACAGTGAGCCTCAAAGGAACAGGGGGAGTTTCGTCAGTCTTTCTTCCAATATTGGGAGGTAGCCTGTGTATGGTAGGCTCGTGCGTAGTCAGCTTGCGCGTGGGCAGCCGAAGCCTCAAGTAAGAGGGAGGAGGTTCGTCAGTCTTGCTTCCAACCTGAAGGTAGCCTGTGCATGGTAGGCTCGCGCGTAGTCAGCTTGCGCATGGGTAGCCGAGCCTCAAAGTAACAGGGGGGGGGGGTCATCAGTCTTGCTCCCAACCTTGGGGGGTAGCCTGTGCATCGTAGGCTCGTGCGTAGTCAGCTCACGCGTGGCCAGCTCGTGTGCGGACAGCTGAGCCTCAAAGGAACAGGAAGGAGGTGTTTGTCAGTCTTTGCCCTCCAACCTTGTCGAGTAGCCTGTGTATGGACAGCTCGTGTGTGGACAGCTATCGTGTGCTGACAGCTGAGCCCTCGATAGTAAACAGGGGGGAATTTCGTCAGTCTTGCTCCCAACCTTGCGGGGGGTAGCCCTCTGTCGTGCCAGTCAGCTCTGCGTTGTCATATCGGATGCGGACAGCTGTGCTCGAAGTTACTGGGGAGTTGTCTTCTTGCTTCCAACCTTGGGGGGGTAGCCTGTGTGTGGACAGCTGCTCATCAGAGAAAGATGATTGTGCTCGGATTGAAACTGCCCGCTAAGCTCTCCTGTCTCATAGTACTTTCAAATCAGAACACTCTGGCCCTTATCGTTAATTATTTTGGAGCCCTTGCTGTAAAAACCTGAAGTCTGCCCTTGGGTAATTCTCTACTCCTGCTGCGAAACAACTTGGCTGTGCCCACAGGGGTCGCGTTAGTCGGTTGGTTGGTGGACGGTTGGTCGCGATCTTGGTCGCGTGGCGTTGCGTTGGTTTGGTGCAGGTTGGTCGGGGTTGGTTTGGGTGGCGTTGCGTTTGGTCGGTGGGGGTGGATCGCGTTGGTCGGTGGGTTGCGTTGGTTGGTGGAGGAGACCTTGCGTGCTGCCAGCTCGCTGTGGTTCAGCGACCCGGGCCCTGAACTTCCTCGATGTCATGGAAATACGGCAGCTGCAAGATCTGATGTGCCGATAGGCGCTTCTTGGTCTCCGGGTCAAGGCAATTTTTCAGCACTTGCATCATTGCTGAGTCGAAGTTTGGGCCCTGTGCGAATGCAGTTCCAACATTTCAGGGGACGGGGGGGGGGGAAGGGGAAACATTGCAAAGGTTGTGTGAAGGTAAGGTTGATATTGATTTGGCTGAGGCAAGCTCTCAGCAGTTGCATCATGGCTGAGTCGAAGTTTTGGCCCCTGTGGGAAGTGCAGCTCCAACATTTGAAAGTTTTTTTTCTATTTTCTTTTATGCCATACCTGGTCATAACTTTTAATAATAGAGGAGGGGGGCGGGCTGGGGGGGCACAGATATCTCAAAATTAGGGTCAAGGCTAGGTTGAGATCTGCGTCTTGGCTGAGGCATCCTCTCACATACACATGCACCTTAGGCTGCATTGAGTTGGGGCCCCTGCGGGAGGTGCAGTTTCAAACACGTCAGTGTATGGGGACCATTGCAAAGGTTGTGGTGAGGCAAGCTTCAGATAAGCATGGAGGAGGAACGAGTTTAGGGTTTAAGGACCCTGAGGCACATGGATGTTTCCTGATGTTCATGAGTTCTCCATGACTTCAGGGAAGATTTTAAGTCCAGTAGGCACCAGAAAAATGTGATCTCCTCTCCTCCTCCTCCTCTCCTCATCATAAATTTCCTCCTCCTCCTCCTCCTCAACACATGCTGTTCAAAATGCCCATCCGGAAAGGACATGGAAATACTTCAACAAAAGGATCCAGGTTTGATCCTGTCATAGCAATTTGAAATTTGAAATTGCAATTTCCAATAGACACGAGGTTCCAACAAGTTGTTTTCAACATCATTCACCCCCCCACCACCACACACCCCAACAACACACCCACTCACCCCCACCCCACCACACACACCTACCCACCCCCACCCCACCACACACACCATCACACACCACCCACCCCTACCCCACCCCCACACCCACCACACACCCCCATCCCACACCACACACCCCCTACCCACCCCCACACCACCACCACACACCCACTCACCACACCAACACCCTCTACCCCCCCCAACACACACACCCATCGCCGAAACCACACACCCTACCCACCTTCACCACCCACACCCACAACTCCACCGACACAATATAAAACCAATGGCAAGCATCTTCAACCCCCCACCGACGCAATCAGCAACATTGAATACTGCTACATGCTCACCACAATTCGCTACCTGCCAAGCCCAAATCATCGACATACACACACAAAACCAGAAGTTCATGTGCACGTCCTTCCGACGAAAATTGCGAGATATCACCTACGGTCAGCAACACCGCAACGACAGCCTATTATGAACCTTAGCTATGTCAAGGCTCATCACTCACTCGACGAACAAATGGTAAACAGCGGCTCCCGCCCCAAAGGTGCTCCGCCAAAATTGTAATCGAACGAATCGCTTTTTTTCTCAACCGCTCACCACTGTGGCAGCTACCATCATGTCTCCAGAAATTCAGCTTCCACCATTACTTCCATCAGCGAGGCGAGCGGGATACTCTCCAAAGCTCCTGCGGATTGGTGTTGGGAGATCAGCCAGAGTTGCGGTCCATGGAAGGCTACAACCGGGGTAGGATGGCCTTGGCCAGTCCCACCATTTCCGGGCAAATAGGCAAACCTAAGCCCAGATTGGTTTCAAGCTTGCAGGCGTCCGTTATTTTAACGTCCCCGCAAAAAAGGCACCTCGGGGGGCGGGTAACCCACCGAAAGTTTACAGGCAAAAATAAAATACATCAATCAATCCCAATTCAATCAATCAATAAAAAAACAAAATAATAAAAAAAAAAAAATTTTGGTTTACACCCTTTTTTACGGAAAGGGGCTGTTTTTGAGGGTTGAGGGGCCAAAAGCCCTTTTTGCTGGCTTGCGCTTGGGGCCAAACCACTTTAAAACATTAACCTTTAGCTGATGGAGGTTTGAGGGGGGGCCCAAAGGGCCTTTTGCTGGCTTGCGTCTTGGGGGGCAAAAAAACAAACCCCCACCTAAAAAAACATAACCTTTAAAGGTCTTGTTGAAGTTTTTTTTTTGAGGGGGGGGGGCCAGGGGCCTTTGCTGGGCTTGCGGGCTGGCGGCCCAAAAACTCTTAAAAAAAACCATAAAAACCCCCCTTTAAAGGCTGTTTTTTTTTTTTGGGGGAGGGGGTTGAGGGGGGCCAATGGGGGGCGGCCTTTGCTTGGGCTTTTGGCGCCTTTTTGGGGGCCCCCCAAAAAAAAAAACCCCCCACTAAAAACCATTAACCTTTTAAAGCTGTTTGAAAAGTTGAGGGGGGGCCAAGGCCTGGCTTAGCTTGCGGCTGGGGGCAAAAAAACCACTAAACATACCTTAGCTGTGAAGTTGAGGGCCAGCCTATCTCTCTC
>JAJSRW010000273.1:37500-48440 GCA_022414725.1 Microglena sp. YARC | reverse complement strand
CAGAAGAGATTAATTTGGCTACCCCTGGACTGCAACTGCAAATACAGCCACACAGGCTTAGAGTTGCACTTACTTGAGGAATTCTGAAACTATTGCTGCATCTCAATTATTCGACAAGTTAATCAGTTTATATAGCCTCTTTGGAGCTACCCCTGGACTGCAACCAGCAAACATTGCGAACTAACACGGCTTATGTTTGCACGTACTTATAGAAATTCCTACTTATCGATGCTCGTCATCTGTCACATGACCTTCCTAGTTAAAGCAAGGCCCTGTACCTGTTGGCTGCCCTGGAATGTATCACCAAACCACACAGGCTATATGTAGCCACTTACTTGCACAAAATTCTGACACGACTGGACCTAGATCTCGAACACCAACAATTAGTCAAGCTCATGTAGCCTCTTTGCTACCATGGACTGTAAATAAACCTAATCACAAACAAACCTACACAAGCTTATGTTTGCCACTTGCTTGAGTAATTCCAACACGACTGACCTAGATGTCAACACCCAAGTGAGTACATACAAGTCGCTGTTGCCTCTTTGGCTACCCTCTGGACTGTAAGATACACACCTAAAAGGCTTAACAGTTGCCACTTCTTGAGAATTTTTCACAACGACTGACCTAGTTCTCAACTCCACTTATAGTTTGGGGGAACAGGCACTAAAATTAGTTGTTTGGAAACTAATATAACGTAATATTATTATAGTTTCAAATAATATTAGTTTTAAAATAAATTCATAAATCCTGGAGGAAATCAGCTTGTCAGTCCTTATATTACAACTAACATTAACTAATATGATTAATTCACTAATATTAACGAACTTTGCCTTTCCCTACTTGTAGTTGCCACTCACTTGAGAAATTCTGACACAAGCGCCTTTGTATCAGCATCCAAATAGTTTGGGTCAGACAACCTGAAGTGGCGAGGGTAGGTTGCGATGTTTGAGCACAATAAATAATAAAAAGTGGGTAAGGGATAAGCACTGTTGAGTATGATACAAATAAAGAACAACGAACAGTGGTTAGGGTAGGATGCAACGTGAAAGCAAGACTGGGCAACAATCACTTTTTGTATCAGCATCCAAATAGTTTGGGTTCAGACAACAACCTGAGTATGAGGGTAGGTTGGCATGTTATGGCAAATTAAAACAAATACAGAACCTGCAATTGTTGAGGGTAAGATGCAGGTTCAGCAAGACTGACACAATCTGCCTTTGTATCAGCATCAAAATAGTTTTGGGTCAGACAACCTAAAGTTGCGAGGGTACTGCATGTTGAGTATAATAAGATAAAAACAACAAAAGCGGTGAGGGTAGGATGCCACATTGAGTTATAATCACAAACTACAAACAACCAACAGTGGTTAGGGTAGGATGCAACGTGAAAGCAAGACTGGCACGATTGCCTTTGTATCAGCATCCAAATAGTTTGGGTCAGACAACCTGAAGTAGTGAGGGTAGGTTGGCGTGTTATGCGAATTAAAACACAATACAGAACCTGAATTGTTGAGGGTAAGGTGCCAGGTTCAACAAGGACTGACACGAGTGCCTTTGTATCAGCATCCAAATAGTTTTGGGTCTGACAATCTCGAGCGGTAGGTTGCGATGTTGAGCATATAAGAAATAAAAAAGTGGTAAGGATATAGGATGCCACTTGTGTATAATCAAACTAAAAACAACAACTATGGCTTAGGGTAGGATGCAACGTGAAGCAGAGACTGGCACGATTCACTTTTGTATCAGCATCCAAATATTTTGGTCAGACAACCTGGAGTGGTTAGGGAGGTTGATAGTGTTATGCAATTAAAGACACAATACAAAACCTGCATTGTTTGAGGTAAGACGCCTAGGGTTCAACGCAAGACTGAACACGAGTGCCCTTTTGTATCAGCATCCAAATAGTTTGGGTCTGGACAATCTTGTTTTGGTGAGAGGTAGGTTGACGTGTTATGCAAACTTAACACAGGATAAAACGACTGCAAATTGTTGAGGTTAGATGCAGCGTTAAACAAGACTGACACAAGGCCTCACATCCAACATAGTTGAAGCAGAATAACCTGTGTTGTGATGGTAGGTTGAACAGGTTTATGCGAAATTACAAACACACAATTACGAACTGATTGTTGAGGGTAGGAATGCAATGCTAAAGCAAGACTCGACACAAGTGCCGTTTGTATAGCATCCAAGATAGTTGAAGTCAGAGAAACTGAAGGGAGGGTAGGATGTGTTGGTGAGGTTAGCTTGCGATGTTGAGCATAATAAAAAGGAAAACCCGACCAAACGTGGGGAGGATACAGTGTTTTTTATTTCAGATATCTGTAGTCCAGGTTGAGTAGCTGACAGTGGCTACTCAAGCTGATTTCAGGATAGTTTTGCGTAGCATCGCATAAACAGAGCGCAAAGCACGGGATCCTGGTGGGTACGGGGCAGCGCGTCCGCGATATCGGGGTCCGGTGCGTAGCATTCTAACGGAAGTGGCGACGCGTCGGAGAAAAAATGAAACACGAGAGAAGAGAGAGGTTACAATAAAAAAACAACCATGAAGTGGTGAGGGAAATGTTCTCGTTATGCATAAATGAACCATCAGTTTATCGATTTATGACGTCTAATACAATAAAAAGTAAACAACGATTGTGTTAAACAGTTTGGACACAAACTACAATCCAGGTACGTGCGTTGCAATTAGGCTTTACAATAAAAGGTTCAGCAATCAGAGGTGATGCATGCTGGCTCCAATCGAGTACAGTAAGCCACAACCCAGAATAATATGCTATCCCAATGCATACACCAAGAAACAAGTAGTTTTATTGTTATAGATACAAAAGATAACCCTAGATCAAATAATGAACCCTAAGATCAAATATACCACTACAGATACAAAATTACTGATAACCAAATCAGTGAATTATGGGTATCAGTAAATGGGATAGCAGTGAGCAATGCTGGCTTCTATCAGTACAGTTAAGCCACACCAGACATAATATGCAAATAATGGATGGAATGGATAGATGCGATGGATGGATAGATGGACGTAGATGGATGGCAGTGGATGATAGATGGATGGACTGTATGGATGGACGGATGGATGTCAATGGATGGATGGAATGGTATGGATGGATGGATGGATGGACTGGATGGATGGATTGGACGGATGGATGGATGGATGATGGATGGCGGATGGATGGATGATGGATGGACGGAATGGATGGATCGGGATGGATGGACTGGATGGATGGATGGACGGATGGATGGATGGATGGATGGATGGATGGATGGACGGACGGATGGATGGATGGATGGATGGATGGATGGATGGATGGATGGACTTCTCCCCTTTCTATACGTATGCATACGTATGACACTCAAATCACATTAAATCCACACACACACACATGCAAGCAAGTAAGCACGGTGCACACGTTGAATTAGGGTTTGCATTGAGGTGTTCCATAATGGCTCCTGCCCTTTTTACACGCATGCGTACCAATCAGGGTAATTCAAAGCGCGCGCTTTTGCGCTTTTGAGCGCTGACTTTTTGACCCCCTCTGCGCTTTAAGCGCAGTTTTTTGCAACTCCCTGTGGGCGCAGCAAGCAATGTTTGCGCTTTTTTGCACTAGAAAGCAGTTTTTTTGCTTTCAAGTGCGCTCAAAGCGCTGGCCAATATGACAATTTGAAGTACCCTGGTACCAATCTACACTGAAACCAAATTAAATCTACAGTCTCACACATGCAAGCAAGTAAACACGGTGCGCGTACGTTGAATTGGGGTTTGCATTGAGGTGTTCCATGTTGGCTTCTCCCCTTTCTAAAGGCATGCAGGCCAATTACACTCCAACCACATTAAATCCACACACATGCAAGCAAGTAAACACGGTGCTTACGTTGAATTGGGGTTTGCATTGAGGTGTTCCATGTTGGCTTCTCCCCTTTCTAAAGGTATGTAGGCCAAGTACACTCCAACCACATTAAATCCACACACATGCAAGCAAGTTTCCATAAACACGGTAGGCTACGTTGCATTGGGATTTGCGTTGAGGTGTTGCATGTTGGTTCCAGCCCTCGCTACCGTGCCTTCACTTTTTTCCTTTGTCCTCAATCCAGGATCCAGGTCAAAGACTGCTTTCATGGCCCTAGAAAAAGATCGCATACGATGTGATCCCAACCTGCAGTTGGTTTGGTTTGGTTTGATTGGGTTTGGTTTGGTTGGGTTGGGTTAGGATACGGCTGGTGATCCATACCTGAAGTTGATTTGGTTTGGTTTGGTCAGGATAGAAGGCGGCTTGTGATCCCAACCTGCAGTTGGTTTGGTTTGGTTTGGTTGGTTTTGGTTTGGTTTTGGTTTGGTTTGGTTAGGATAGGATGCGGCTAATGATCCCAACCTGCTGTTGGTTTAGGGTTTTTTTATTTGGTTTGGTTTTGTTGAGGTTGGGTTAGGATAAGAAATGCGGCATGGTGATCGGAACCTGCAGTTGCTTTGGTTTGGTTGAGATACGGTTAGGATAGGATGCTGCTGGTGATCTCACCGGTGCAGTTGGTTTGGTTTGGTTTGATCGGGTTTGGTTATGATTGGGTCTGTTTATCTTGGAATGAGTACATATCCATAAGGCTGGTAATACCGATCTGCAGTTGGTTTGGTTTGGTTGAGATAACGTTTGGTTTTGGGGATCGGTTGGTCTGGTTTGGGATGGGATTATTTGGTTTTGTTTGGATTGGTTTTGTTTGGGATGACTAGATTAGGTTTGCAGAATAACATATCCATACGACTTGTGGACCCTATCTGCAGCTGGTTTGGTTTAGTTGGGATAAGGTTTGATTGGGTTGGATCACAATGCAGTTGTTTTGAGTTTGGTTGGGATAGGTTTTTGATTGGGTTGGTTTGAAAATCCCTTAACCAAAACCTTAAACTTGGTTTGGTTTGGGATGGGATGATTTGGTTTGTTTACCTTGGAATGTGTACTTATCCATATTGCTGGTGATACCAATCTGCAGTTGGTTTGGCTTGATTGGTTTGAGTTTAGTTTGGTTTGGTTAGGATTGATTTTGTGTGTTTTGGGATGGGATGATTTGGGTTGGTGAGGTCTGGATTAGTTTTTGGTCCTGGTTTGGTCTGGTTAGATAGGTCTGGTTAGGATAGGTCTGGTTTGGGAAGACTAGATTACGGTTTGCACTATAAGAGATACATACGACGTGATCCATCAACTGCAGTTTGGTTTGGATTGGTTTTGGTTTGGTTAGGATACATTTGTTTGGTTTAGGATTTGTTTGGTTCGGTTTGGTTAGGATTCGTGTTGGTTTGGTTAGGATATTGTTTGTTTGGTTTGGTTAGGATTCGTTTGGTTTGGTTAGGATTCGTTTGGTTTGGTTATGATTGGTTTGGTTAAAATACGTTTTGTTTGTTTGGTTTTGTTAGGTTTTTTTGTTGCTTGGATTGGTTTGGTTAGGATATGTTTGGTTTGTAAGAATCAAGACAATGGACTGAAAGAGACTGAAATAGAGTCTCCGACATGATTCAAATCCACGAGAAATGGATTGAAATGGATTAAAATGGTTTGGATAAGTTTGGTTAGGATAACGTTTGGTTTGTAGGAAATCAAACAAATTGAATTACAATTATTGGATTGGTTTGGTTAGGAACGTGTTGGTTTTTGTGGAATCAAGAAAATGGATTGAAATTGGACTGCATGACTGACAATCTGAATCCACAAACTACGTATATAGGTCGGGATTCAAAATCTGAATTCAAATCCAAAGGTTGAATCCAAATCCAATGTTTGAATTGTGACTCACCACTGGGGGTTGGCTATGTTATATAATATTAGTGAATAAATAATATTACTAGAGGGCGTACTGCTTTGCAAAATTTAACGGCTTTAAATTGACGGGAGCAACCGTCAAATCGTGGCGTACGGAATAGATAACGAAACGAAAAAGCCGTCAACCTCAAAT
Organism: Microglena sp. YARC; assembly: GCA_022414725.1. Lineage (NCBI taxonomy): Eukaryota > Viridiplantae > Chlorophyta > Chlorophyceae > Chlamydomonadales > Chlamydomonadaceae > Microglena > Microglena sp. YARC. Next base: position 42,489 of record JAJSRW010000273.1, on the reverse strand, counting down.
CACGTGCGATATTACTTGGGTAGGGCTTCGACTTGGATAGGGCTTACTACCGGCAACGAACCTAGGCTCCTCCCGACCGGACAAAACGGAGCAGTGGTCGACAAGGCCGCCTTTCTCATTTCATGGCTCAGCCCCTCGACAGATCCCCAGAGGGACGTTTACGCCCTCTAATAGCTCCAACTCACAAGGAGCAAAGGACCCTGTGGGTTTTTTTTGACCGGGTAGAGCCAGGGCTGATCACCGTCACCAACAAAGAGGTGAATCGAGTTGCAGCCGAAGCTCGAGATGCTGTCGTTCGCAACCCATCGACTACCTCTGCGAAGACGAGCAGCAAGTGTTTCACTAAGAGGGCAGTTAATTTCATGCAGACGCTGGGTTACCTCCTAGACGGGTCTGAGCTCAAAACTAGACCCCACAAGAAGAAGTATGTGACCTGGGAGCCCTTTCACAAGCTTCTGGCCATCGAAAGGCACATAACTCTCAACTCCAACTGGCTACTCAGACCTTCCAATGAAAGGTTCCATTTGGGAAGCATTGAGCCCAGTGTGAACAGCCTCAATGCTTGCCCTTCTAGGTCGCTGAGCAACACATGAACATATGTTATGCTTATGCTTATGGCATTAACTGAGCAAGAGATAATTTTAGGACTGAATGGAAACGATTGGATGTCTCATTCTAGTTATTTCAAGGAGTACCGGTAGTGTTATGCTGAACAAGATGTTGGGATCATTGCAGTATTATATGTACACTCCTTGCAGGTCCTAGAACAGTGTACCCTAATATTGCACCATGAACCATGAACCAGTGTAACATGATTAAGTACAAACTTTCAGTTGCATAAATGGATTTGATTAAAATGGAAACCGTCAAATGTGTAACGTCAATTTATATTCCTATTAAAAAAACGTCAAACGTAAACCGTCAATTTATAATAAACACACTCAAAAAAGCCGTCAAATTTTGCAAAAAAGCGTTTAAGAAGTCAGACGAGCCGTCTCACAAAAAATCGGATTTATTTTAAAAACTAATATCATTGTGACACAGTAATAATATTTGTTAATATTACTTTTTCAAACACTAATATTAGTTGCCCTTCCCTAGCCATATTTACTTTGCCCGGAGACGGTGAGCAGCCTGAAGGCTGATAGACTATGTAATCAAACCACACCAAACCAAACCCAGTATTAGGGCTGTCAAGCCACCAACACCTCATGCCCCCCCCTTTTTCTATTTTGGGGCACGCTTAGCAGCTTCTAGACAGCTCCTTTTCCCTGTCCTTTGAAGCTAGCTAATGCCCTCCTCCTGTTATGCTACCTAGCATGGAAGCTGAAGCTAGCTACCAACACCTCATGCCTCCCCTTTTGGGCTAAACGCTTAGCAGCTTCTAGACAGCCCTTTTTGTCCTTGGGCCAACCTGAGCTGCTACCAACACTCATGCCCTCCCTGTTTGGGGGCTGAACGCTTAGCAGCTTCTAGACAGCTCCCTTTCCCTGTCCTTGGGCCAAACCTGAAGCTAGCTACCAACACCTCATGCCCTCCCTGTTTCTTTTGGGGGCTACGCTTAGCAGCTTCTAGACAGCTCCCTTTCCCTGTCCTTGGGCCAAACCTGAAGCTAGCTACCAACACCTCATGCCCTCCCTGTTTCTTTTTGGGGCTACGCTTAGCAGCTTCTAGACAGCTCCCTTTCCCTGTCCTTGGGCCAAACCTGAAGCTAGCTACCAACACCTCATGCCCTCCCTGTTTCTTTTTGGGGCTACGCTTAGCAGCTTCTAGACAGCTCCCTTTCCCTGTCCTTGGGCCAAACGGAAAGCTAGCTACCAACACCTCATGCCATCCCTGTTTCTTTTTGGGGCTACGCTTAGCAGCTTCTAGACAGCTCCCTTTCCCTGTCCTTGGGCCAAACCTGAAGCTAGCTACCAACACCTCATGCCCTCCCTGTTTCTTTTTGGGGCTACGCTTAGCAGCTTCTGGACAGCTCCCTTTCCCTGTCCTTGGGCCAAACCTGAAGCTAGCTACCAACACCTCATGCCCTCCCTGTTTCTTTTTGGGGCTACGCTTAGCAGCTTCTAGACAGCTCCCTTTCCCTGTCCTTTGGCCAAACCTGAAGCTAGCTACCAACACACCTCATGCCCTCCTGTTTCTTTTTGGGGGGCTACGCTTAGCAGCTTCTAGACAGCTCCCTTTCCCTGTCCTTGGGCCAAACCTGAAGCTAGCTACAAACACCTCATGCCCCCCTGTTTCTTTTGGGCTACGCACTTAGCAACCTTCTAGACAGCCCCTTTCTTCCCTGTCCTTTGGGCCAAAACCTGAAGCTAGCTACACAACACTCATGCCCCCCCTCCCTGTTTGCCCTTCCCCACTCACCACGGCAAACTTGTGGATCATATTGTGGATGGCCCCATCCAAGTGCTCCTGGGTGACCTGTGGTATTCACAGATAAATACATATTTGACTTTATTGTGAATATATATATATGAAATTGATCGGAAAGAACGCTGTATCAACACTGTACCAACGCTGTACCAATGCTGTACCAACGCTGTACCATCACTGTATCAACGCTGTATCAACGCTGTACCAACGCCGAAGCATGTGATATGAGTGAAGTAGACCGATTATTTTAGTTCATGACCAAACAGGGTACTACAAAGTGTGCGCGGCGACGCAATTTCGCACACGATTTTTGAGCCCCACTGCGTGTTTTGCGCAGTTTTTCAACCCCCTGTGGACGCAGCGCGCAGTTTTTGCGCTGTTTGCACTACAAAGTGCTGACCAATTTGACGTTTGTGCGCTTGAGGTGCTGACCAATTTGACAAAATGTAGTATCCTGTGACCAAATCCTTAAAGCACATCTGGATATGATGATGCAATTCGCCTGCTCGCCGTCTTTGGTACTACAAATACATTGACCTGGGAAAAAGGACCCACTCTCTCATCCTTCCATCCGCTTGCACGACTCCACTTCTTTGATCCATATTTGACTTAGAACCTTCTTTGGCGGTCTTTGTATCCTTAGGGGGCCACTCCAAAGAGTTGTTAGTTCTTAGAGTTTATTTTGTTTTGTTTTCTTTTAGGTGAGGTCATTTAGCAAACCTCCGATCAAAATAGACCAGTCAGTTCCCAAAACCAGTTCCCAAAACCAGTCAGTTCCCAAAACCAGTTCCCAAAGTCAGTTCCCAAAACCAGTTCCCAAAACTAGTTCCCAAAACCAGTTCCCAAAACCAGTTCCCAAAACCAGTTCCCAAATCCAGTTCCCAAAGTCAGTTCCCGCAACCAGTTCCTGCAACCAGTTCCCAAAACCAGTTCCCATAACCAGTTCCCAAAACCAGTTCCCAAAACCAGTTCCCAAAGTCAGTTCCCAAAACCAGTTCCCAAAACCAGTTCCCAAAACCAGTTCCCAAAGTCAGTTCCCAAAACCAGTTCCCAAAACCAGTTCCCAAAACCAGTTCCCAAATCCAGTTCCCAAAGTCAGTTCCCGCAACCAGTTCCCAAAACCAGTCAGTTCCCAAAACCTCCAAATAAGGAAGGCATAACCATGAATTTTCTACTTATTATTTACGTTAGCAAACAACCTCTTAAACTTTGGGCCAACCACCTCAGGGGCCCTACCTGGGCACCCGACTCTTTTTGCATACTTTGTTTCAATTTACATCGTTGGGGGGAAGCTAGCAATTTAGTCGAGCAACATAAGTAACAGACACAGGCAGGCAGGAGTTACTTTGGCAGTTAACTCCTACTGTTAGCTCCCTTGCTTAGGAGAGGCCCTTCCAAAGGCTGGCCCTGCCTTTCTCACGCCACTTCTTCGCGCATTTCTCTTTTTGGCGGAGCCACCCCTCCTGGGGGGCGGGAGCCCCCAGGGTCACCCCGTTGTCCGTTTGTTCGTTTATGCGTGCGACTGACGACCGACTCGAAGCGCCAGCCAACGGTCTCGTACACAGCAGCCGATGGCCTCGTAATAACTGGCTTCGGTTCGCTCAATTCCGTTGCCAACACTCTCTGCCGATTTTCGTCGCTTGCTAAGCTGCCTCGGATTTGTCACAATTCAGGGCGGAATCTTGTCACAGCTGTCTTAGTTATATCCGCAAGGCTCATCGGTGGTGGCTGTTGCCTAAAAGGTACGCAGAAGCTACCCAGAAGCTGCTACGTGTAGCCCAAAACATATTCATTGATGTGAGGGCTCACCATTCGGGGCGGACTCTTGTCACAGCTGCATTGGTTGTATCCGCAAGGCTCATCAGTGGTGGCTGTTGCCTAGAAGCCACCCAGAAGCTACCTAGAAGCTGCTACGTGCAGCCCAAAACATATTCATTGATGTGAGGGCTCACCATTCGGGGCGGACTCTTGTCGCAGCTGCATTGGTTGTATCTGCAAGGCTCATCGGTGGTGGCTAGAAGCTACCCAGAAGCTACCTAGAAGCTGCTACGTGCAGCCCAAAACATAAGCATTTATGTGAGGGCTCACCATTCGGGGAGGAATCTTGTCACAGCTGTCTTGGTTATATCTGCAAGGCTCATCAGTGGTGGCTGTTGCCCAAAAGTCATCCCCGAACAGCATGCGGGTCTGGAAATGAGGGGGCAGGTGATATGAAGGGGTTGTGGCGTATAGATGACAGCAAACAAGCAGCGAGGAGGAAGGCAGGTAGACAGGGAAACAGGCAGAAGCAAAAGCACGCACGCAGGCACGCGAGCCGCAACCACACCCCAGGCAGGCAATCAATTAATCAAGCACAAACACATGCAGGCAAGCAGGCAAACAGGCAAGCAAGGAAACTAGCAAGCGCACACAGGCAGGCAGGCAGGCAGGCAGGCAGGAAGTAAGCAAGCAGGCAGGCACACACACAGGCACTCAATTAATCAAGCATGCACACATGCAGGCAAGCAGGCAAACAGGCAAGCAAGGAAGCTAGCAAGCGCACACACAGGCAGGCAGGCACACATGCACACAGGCAAGCAAGAACACACACACGTAGGTAGGCAGGCAAGTAAGCTC
>JAJSRW010000273.1:0-32500 GCA_022414725.1 Microglena sp. YARC | reverse complement strand
TATCTATAACACACAAATTCACAACCACAAACATCTTGCCAATATCCAACACACAAATTCAAACCTAATATTCTAATAACCACAATTCACAACACCACTTGCAATTCACAACACACAACCCACATATCACCACAACACAATCTATAAACACCAATCCCAAAACCACTTGCAGTTCACAACCACAATTCCCACATCCAACAACCACAATTCTTCAAACCCCCCCCCCATTCAGTGTACCTAATATCTACTAACCACAATTCACAACTACACCACTTGCACTTGCTGAGTAATTCACAAAACCCGACAATTCACGACCACTCGACAATTCAATTCACAACCCACAATTCGACTCACAATTCACAATTAGACAATTCACCACAATCTCACCAACATCACAATTAACCAAACCACAATTCACCACTCACTCAATTCACAATCACAAACCACAAATTCACAATTCACAATTCCACACTTTCACAATTCGACAAACCACAATTCACCCACAATTCACACAAACCACAATTCACACCCACTCAGCAATTCACAAACCACAATCACCTAACTCACAATTCACCCAAACGCACAATTCAACAATTAACAACCCACAATTCACAACCCACAATTCACGAACCACAATTAACAATTCATAACCCACAATTAACAACCCACGATTACCACCCACCAATTTACAATTCGACAATTGCGACCCACAATTCACAACCCACAATTCACAATTCATAATTCACAACACACGATTAACAACTCACAATTCACAACCCACAATTCACAACCCACGATTAACAAACCATAATTCACAACCCACAATTCACAACCCACGATTCACGACCCACAATTCCCAATTCACAACCCACGATTAACAACCCACAATTCACAACCCACAAATCACAACCCACAACCCACAACCGGCAATCCACGATTAACTAACCACAAACCACAATTCACATTCCACGATTCACAATTCACAACCCACTTACTTGCAATTCTCAATCCCTCTGCAATGTCCGTCGAGAATTTGTGGGTGGTTAGTTTTGATAAAGAAGTAGTGAGACTGCAATCGTGAGATGGGCTCCCGCAGCACCTGAAATCAAAATCAGGAAAAAATGAATCATAATCATCATCACCATCAATTCAAAGGTGTGTGTGTGTTTGTGTTTGTGTGTGTTTGTGTGTGTGTGTGTGTGTCTGCGTGTGTGTGTGTGTGTGTGTGTGTGTGTGTGTGTGTGTGTGTGTGTGCGCGCGTGCGTGTGTGCGCGCGTGTGTGTGTGCGTATGTGAGAGTGTGGGTGTGGGTGTGGGTGTGCGGTGTGGGGTGGGGGGGGGGGGGGGGGGGGGGGGGGGGGATGGATGAAGGGAGGGAGTAGTAAAAGGTCTGAATGAAGTGAATGAGACTGAAATTGTGAGATGGTCTCTTGAGGCGCCTACTATTAAATTCAAACAGTGGTGGGGGTGGGGGGTGGCTTTCCGGTGGGGTGGGGTGGGGGTGGGGGTTGGGGTGGGGTGGGGTGGGGGTTGCAGTGGGTGGGTGAGGTGGGTTAGAGTGGAGTGGTGGTGGTAGTGGATGGGGTGTGGTGGGGTGGGGTGGGGGTGGCAGTGGGTGGGTAAGGTGGGGTAGAGTGGTGGTGGTAGTGGGTGGGGTGGGGTGGGGTGGGGTAGGGTAGGCAGTGGGTGGGTTAGGTGAGGTAGGGTGGGGTTCTGTGGGGTGGGGTGGGGTGGGTGAGGGTGGGGTAGGGTGGTGGTGGTGGTGGTAGTGGGTGTGGTGGGGTGGTGGTGGAGAGGTGGCAGTGGGTGGTTGAGGTGGGATGGTGGTGGTAGTGGGTGTGGTGCAGTGGGGTGGGGTAGGGGTGGCAGTGGGGTGGGTGAGACGGGGGTAGGGTGGTGGTGATAGTGGGTGGGGGGGTGGTAGTGGGTGGGGAGTGGTGGGAAGGCGGTGGGGGTGGCAGTGGGTGGGGGAGATAGGGTAGGGTGGGGTGCGGTGGTAGTGGGTGGGGTGGGGTGGGGTGGGGGTGGCAGTGGTGGGTGAGGTGGGGGAGGGTGGGGTGGTGTTAGTGGTTGTGGGTGAGGTGCGGTGGGGTAGGGTGGGTAGTTTACTTTGGTGAGTTTAATATCTCACCAAATTTAAAGTGAAAGTAAACTCTAAAGTACAGGTAGAAGTAAAATTACCCCTCACTCACCGAAGTACAAGTACCCCTCACTCACCGAAGTACAAGTACCCCTCACTCACCGAAGTACAAGTACCCCTCACTCACCGAAGTACAAGTACCCCTCACTCACCGAAGTACAAGTACCCCTCACTCACCGATGTACAAGTACCTGGGCTCACTCACCGAATCAACAAGTACCCTCACTCACCGAAGTAACAAGTCCCCTCACTCATCGAAGTACAAGTACCCCTCACTCACCGAAGTACAAGTACCCCTCACTCACCGAAGTACAAGTACCCCTCACTCACCGAAGTACAAGTACCCCTCACTCACCGAAGTACAAGTACCCCTCACTCACTTAAGTAAAAGTACCCCTCACTCACCAAACTGAAGGACAGGTAGGTAACCATTAAAGCAGCCCTCACTCACCAAACTGAAGGACAGGTAGGTAACCATTAAAGCAGCCCTCACTCACCAAACTGAAGGACAGGTAGGTAACCATTAAAGCAGCCCTCACTCACCGTTACGTAGGTGCATCCCTTCTCGGCGAAAAAGCAATACCTGCATGAATACAAAAGCTCTGTGTCAGTGTTCCATGGTCGTATTTATCTTTCTCTCTCTCTCTCTCTCTATATATATACATATATATATATATATATATATATATATATATATATCTTTCTCTCTCTCTCTCTCTCTCTATATATATATTATATATATATATATATATATCTTCTCTCTCTCTCTCTCTCTCTATATATATATATATATATATATATATATATATATATATATATATATATATAGAGAGAGAGAGAGAGAGAGAGAGAAATCATGGTGGTCGCGTGTCGTCGTGGTCATCGCGGTGGTGTCATCGCGTAACCGACTTAACCGACTTCCCGCCCATCCAATACCCGCCCAGCCAATTCCTGCTTTTTATCCCTCCTGCTTCAACTTCTGCCTTATTTATACTCCTGCAAATTCTGCCTAATGCGACCTCCGCCTCATGCGTATTCTGCTTGTTGCGCATCCCATCCGGTTTCTCCTTTTCCCACCTGAGTTCATCCTCCTGATTTCGGCAGCGCAACAGTTCGTCTTCCTACAAGCTTTTCCCCCTGCATCTCTGCAAGATCATTCCCTTGCATCAAGAGACCTGTCGCGGCGCACAATGGAAGTTGACGTGGTCTGTCAGCCGACCTGGCAGAAATGTTCTAATCCCATCCATCCCATGTCAGAAACATGTTGCTCTAACATCTTTCATGGGGTTGCCCAAACGTGATTCATCGCGGAGTTAAGATTTGAGTAAAAACAACTTTGGAGACCTCCAACTTCCTGTTCGACTGTATTATTTATAAAAAGTTGTAATCGCATCCTGAGGATAAGCTCTTTTTAAAGCGAAGATGAGGTGCGGCAGCTTACCCCCCCCCCCCCCACACACACACACACACACACACACACACACACACACCACCACCACCACACTGTATATTTATATCACTGTCAGCGCTTATATTTATAGGCGCATCTGTTCTTGGCGAAAAAGCAAAACCTATACGGAAAAAAAAACGCCACGTTAGCTGTACTTCGAATTGTACATCTTCACAGTTCCGCAGCAAGTCACCCCTTGCACACATATATGTGGTGATACTCTCGCCACTCCCTGCCCTCTCACCCCCCTTTTGACCCCCCCCCCCCACCCACCCCACCCCACCCCACCCCACCCATGCCTCCCCCCGCTGCAAAAGCGCACCTTTTATTGGCAAAAAAAAACAATACTATATGGAAGAGAAAACAAAACGTTAGCTGTACTTCGAATTGTACATCTTCACAGTTACGCAGGCAGTGACCCTTGCACACAAATGTGTGTGATAATATCGCACACTCCCTGCCCTCTCACCCCCTTTTTGACCCCCCCCCCCCACCCCCCCCCCACCCCCCACACACCCGCCCACACACACACTCCCCCGCTGCATATGGCGCACGCCTTTATTGGCAAAAAACAATAAACCTATATGGAAGAGAAAACAAAACGTTAGCTGTACTTCGAATTGTACATCTTCACAGTTCCGCAACAGTCACCCTTGTACACAAATATGTAGGGAACGGCACCTCATATTAGTGTTTAAAAAACCACCATCGCTCTGCACCCTCATCGCTCTGCACCCCCAATGCTATTCCACAGAAACTCAGAAGAGAACACAGGTCCAAGAACACCAAGGGCACGTCAAGAAAATAAGTAGATACTGCACCCACCATTGCCACCAGCACCGAACAGATCTTGAAATACAATGTTTTCTTCAGATCGTCACTGAGGCGTCATTCATAGTGAACGGCAACTAATATTAGTGTTTAAAAAACTAATATTAACTAATATTATTAAAGTTTCACAATGATATTAGTTTTTCAAATAAATTCGAAATTCTGGTGAGACGGCTCGTCCGACTAAAATTACATAATATTATATAATATTATTTATTCACTAATATTATATAACATAGCTGACCCATACTAATATGTGTCATACTCTCTCCCCTCCCTGCCCTCAAACTATTTTTAACCCCCCACACACCTCCCACCCCTCCCCCTCCTCCCCCCCCCCCCCCCCCTTCCCTGGAAGGGCATAGGTGCACGCCTTATTGGCAAAAAACACTGTGTGGAAACATAAACACAACAGTAGCTAGACTGTGAGGTCAACATCTTCAAAGGTCTGCAACGGACATCCGTACACAAAACATAGTGCTGCTCCCTCCCTTCCTCCCTCCGCCCTTCCTGCCTCCCTCCCTCCTTCGCCTCCTCCCCAAAACAAATACACACCCACAAAGGAGTAGAAATCAACAGTCCCCCCCCCCTCTGCCCCCCCCCTCAAACAAAACACACACAAACATATACACACACAAACACACTTAATACACCCTCCCCCCCCCAACCCCTCCCCCTCCCCGCACATATTGACCCACCCAAATGGGATGTGACCCATGGCATATCTGAAGCGCTGGTTACCCACCCACCCCACCCCACCCCCCTGCCCCACCCCCCACCCAACCCCCACCCCACACACACGCACAGACATATTGACCCACCCAAATGGGATGTGACCCATGACATATCTGAAGCGCCGGTTACCCCCCCCCCACCCCCCCCACCCCCCACCCACCCCGAACCCCCAACCCCCCACCCACACACACACGCACACAGACATATTGACCCACCCAAATGGGATGTGACCCATGGCATATCTGAAGCGCCGGTTACCCCCCCCCCCCCCCCCCCCCCCCCCGAACCCCAACCCCCCCCCACACCCCACACACACGCACACAGACATATTGACCCACCCAAATGGGATGTGACCCATGACATATCTGAAGCGTCCACCGTCTCTCATTGATAACCCTGCCATCTTTTCTCGACCAGCAATTCCAGGTCCGGCCCATGCGTGTGTACAGAAGCACTTGTTCCACTTCTGCCTGTATTGTGTTCTTTGTACTGCTTCCTCTGGACCCACCCCAAGTTCCATGTACTTCGCAACCAGCTTGCGGAAGATAGAGGCGTCTTTTTTCTGTGTGTGTATGGGGGTGGAGGGTGGAGAGGGGTGGAGAGGGAGTGTTGTGCGCGTGAGTGTTTGTGTGTGTTCGAGTGTTTGTGTGTGTGTGTCTGAGTGTGTGCGTGAGCGAGGGTGGGGTGCGGTGGGGTGCGGTGGAGGGGGGATTCGTGTTGCAATTGCGGTTGTAATTGTTGCTGTTGCTGTTGCTGTTGGTGTTGGTGGTGGTGGTACTTCTGGTGGTGGTAGGTGGTGGGTGGTGGTGGTGGTGAACTGGGTTCGTTGTACGGCTTCTTCTGGACCCACGCCAAGGTCCATGTACTTTGCAACCAGCTGCAGAAAATGGAGGCGTCTTTTTTCTGTGTGTGTAATGGGGGTGGGGGGTGGAGAGGGGGGGGCTGTGTGTGTGTATGTGCGTGTTTCAGTGTGTGCGTGTGTGTGCATGTGTTTGAGTGTGTGCGTGTGTGAGGGTGGGGTGGGGGTGGAGGGGGGATTCGTGTTGCAATTGCAATTGCAATTGTTGCAGTTGCTGTTGTTGTTGGTGGTGGTGGTGGTACTTCTGGTGGTGGTAGGTGGTGGGTGGTGGTGGTGGTGGTGGTGAACTGTGTTCTTGTACGGCTTCCTCTGGAATTACGCCAAGTTCCATGTACTTTGCAACCAGCTTGCAGAAAATGGAGGCCTATTTTTTCTGTGTGTGTATGGGGGTGGGGGGTGGCGAGGGGAGGGCGAGGGGGGGGGCTGTGTGCGTGTGTGTATGTGTGTATATGTGTGAGTTTGTGTGTGTGCGTGTGTGTGTGTGTGTGTGTATGTTTGTGTTTGTGTTTGAGTGTGTGTGTGAGTGAGTGTTTGCGTGTGTGAGGGTGAGAGTGGTAGTACTGGTAGTGGTAGTGGTAGTGGTAGTAGTGGTAGTGGTGGTGGTAGTAGTAGTGGTAGTAGTAGTTGTGGTAGTGGTGGTGGTAGTGAGTGTGGGTGTGGGTCTGGTAGTGGTAGTGGTAGTGGTAGTGGTAGCAGTGATAGTGGTGGTGGTAGTGAGTGTGGGTGTGGTAGTGGTAGCCAGTGCGGGTGTTTTAGAGATAGTGAGTGTGGTTGTGGGTCTGGTAGTGAGTGTGGGTGTGGTAGTGGTAGTGAGTGTAGGTGTGTTAGTGGTTGTGAGTGTGGGTGTGGTAGTGGTAATGAGTGCATGTGTGACAGTGGTAATGAGTGTGGGTGTGGTATTGGTAGAGAGTGTGCCTGTGGCAGTGGTAGTGAGTGTGGGTGTGGGTCTGGTAGTGAGTGTGGGTGTGGCAGTGGTAGTGGTAGTGGTAGTGGTCGCGAATGTGAGTGTGGGTGTGGTGGTGGTACTGAGTGTGGTAGTGGTAGTGAGGGTGGGTGTGGCAGTGGTAGTGAGTGTGGTAGTGGTAGTGGTAGTGGTAGTGGTAGTGGTAGTGGTAGTGGTAGTGGTAGTGAGTGTGGGTGTGGTGGTGGTGGTGGTACTGAGTGTGGTAGTGGTAGTGAGTGTGGTGTGGCAGTGGTAGTGAGTGTGGTAGTGGTAGTGGTAGTGAGTGTGAGTGTGGGTGTGGTGGTGGTGGTGGTACTGAGTGTGGTAGTGGTAGTGAGGGTGGGTGTGGTAGTGAGGGTGAGTCTGGGTGTGGGTCTGGTAGTGAGTGTGGTGTGGCAGTGGTAGTGAGTGTGGGCGTGGTAGTGGTAGTGAATGTGGGCGTGGTAGTGGTAGTGAGTGTGTGTGTGAAATAGGAGTAGGGTTTGTGTCATGATTGTTTACATATAGAGCACCAGAAGTGAGGGCTCGCTCACGATTCCTTCAATACCCCCGTTGTACATCATGCCAATGTATGTACAGACTTGTGTTAGGATTTGGGGGGGCTAGAGTTCGGGGTATAGAGCAATAGGAGTCAGGGTTTACTCACCATTTCTTCAATACCCCTGTTGTACATCATGTCGACATACGTACAGCCTTTTTTTAATACTTCACGCTTGATGTTCTCCGTCACCGTTGTACCGCCAGTCTGCGATACAGGTACAGTGTGATGGGTTGGTGTGGCGGTGGGGGTGAGTGGTGAGGCCACTCCTCTGCTTAAGAGCCCAACCAACCTAAAACTTCACTCCTAGCTCCTTCCCACTTCAACCCACCTCACTCACTCCCCCTCAACCCCACTTCCTCCCACCTCACTCCCTTTCAATCCACCTCACTCACTCCCCCTCAACCCCACTTCCTCCCACCTCACTCCCTTTCAATCCACCTCACTCACTCCCCCTCAACCCCACTTCCTCCCACCTCACTCTCCCTCAACCCACCTCACTCAATCCCCCTCAACCCCACTTCCTCCCACCTCACTCGCTCCCCCTCAACCCCACCTCACTCCCTTTCAACCCACCTCACTCGCTCCCCCTCAACCCCACTTCCTCCCACCTCACTCCCCCTCAACCCCACTTCTTCCCACCTCACTCCCCCTCAACGCACCTCACTCAACTCCCCCCTCACTCCACCTCACTCACTCCACCTCAACCCCACTTCCTCCCACCTCACTCCCACTCAACCCCACTTCCTCCCACCTCACTCCACTCAACCCCACTTCCTCCACCTCACTCCCCCCTCAACCCACTTCATCCCAACTCACTCCCCCAAAAAGCCACTCCCACCTCATCCCCCCTCCCTAACTCCCCCTCACTCACTCCCCCAAAAACGAAATCCCACCTCAACCCCCTCTCTCACTCCTTCTCACTCACTCCCCCAAAAACTTAATCCCACCTCAACCCTCCTCTCTCACTCCCCCAAAACCTCAACCTCAACCCTACCTCAGTCCTCCTCTCTCACTTCCCTCAACCCCCTCATTTCCCCCTACAACTCACTCCCACCCCACTCCCACCCTCAACCCCTCTCACCCCCCCCACAAAACCTCACGATCCCCAGAACCCCACCTCAACCCTACCACAACACCCCCTCACTCCCTCCCTCCACAAAACCTTACTATCCCCAAAACCCCACCTCAACCCTACCACAACACCCCCTCACTCCAACCTCAACCCATATCACTAAAATCTGAAAAACGTCATCTGTCTATTATCCTCATATTATGTTTAAAACACCCATCAGGGTACTACTTGCCAAATTGGTCAGCGCTTAAAGCGCACAAACGTCAAATTGGTCAGCGCTTTTTAGTGCAAAAAGCGCAAAACTGCGCGCTGCGCCCACAGGGGGTTGAAAAAAGTGCACGAAACGCGCAAAGGGGCTCAAAAAGGCAGCGCGGCACCGCGCTGCCGCGCACACTTAGTAGTACCCTGACACCCATGCTTGCTCTTTCCCCATACAGTAAGCAGTCTGAAGCGGTGATTTGTTTTTCAAATCTGAAAGTGGGTTTTTTATACCTTGATGCTTTTAGGCCTCAGTGTTTTAGTGCTTTTATAGCTTTTTGGCGGAGCCCCCCCTTCTGGAGGGCAGGAGCCCCCAGTGTTACCCATTTGCCCGTTCGTCCGTCTGACCGCTGACCGTGATGAAGCCCGACACATCAGCCAACAGTCTCGTAACTAACTCGCTTCCGTTGCCACCTGTCGCTCCCTCTCGATCACTCTCCGCCATTTTTCAGCGTCGCAGGCGACGCTTTTTTATAGCTTTTTGTCGCTTTCTTGGGCCATTTATGAGATATTTGGGGGGGGGGGGGGGGGGGGGGGGGGGGGGGGGGGGACTTCTTTTTCTTTTTTTATAGCGATAATTTTGCTATAACGGGGTAAAAACTAGCAATCGCTATACATAGCGGAAAAACAATTCCCTGGTCTGAAGGCTGAAAGTCTATGTAGTACATCCAATCCAAGCTGGTGGCATCCATGACAAGCCAAGCCAAACTAACCCAGACAAGACAAGCCAAGCCAAGACAACTCATCCAAGCCAATCCAAGCTAACCCATCCAAGCCAAGCCAAAGTAACCCATCCAAGCCAAGCCAAGCCAAGTCAAGCTAAACCATCCAAGCCAAGGTAACCCATCCAAGCCAAGCCAAGCCAAGCCAGGCCAGGCCAATAGATAGGCCATGTGGTCAATCAAAACAAAATCTGGGAAGTGTGGTGTAGTAGTGTTTATACTACCCCCGTTTACTCTGCCCGCAGACCGCGAGCAGCCTCGGGGATGATAGACCATGAAATAAATCAAAATCAAGCCTCGAGGTGTGGTGTAGTAGTGTTTATACTGCCCCTGTTTACTCTGCCAGCAGACCGTGAGCAGCCTGGAGGCTGATAGACCATGAAACAAATCAAAATCAAGCCTCCAGGTGTGGTGCAGTAGTGTTTATACGGCCCCTGTTTACTCTGCCAGCAGACCGTGAGCAGCCTGGAGGCTGATAGACCATGAAACAAATCAAAATCAAGCCTCCGGGTGTGGTGCAGTAGTGTTTATACGGCCCCTGTTTACTCTGCCAGCAGACCGTGAGCAGCCTGGAGGCTGATAGACCATGAAACAAATCAAAATCAAGCCTCCAGGTGTGGTGCAGTAGTGTTTATACTGCCCCTGTTTACTCTGCCAGCAGACCGTGAGCAGCCTGGAGGCTGATAGACCATAAAATAAATCAAAATCAAGCCTCCAGGTGTGGTGCAGTAGTGTTTATACTGCCCCTGTTTACTCTGCCAGCAGACCGTGAGCAGCCTGGAGGCTGATAGACCATGAAACAAATCAAAATCAAGACTCCAGGTGTGGTGCAGTAGTGTTTATACGGCCCCTGTTTACTCTGCCAGCAGACCGTGAGCAGCCTGGAGGCTGATAGACCATGAAACAAATCAAAATCAAGCCTCCAGGTGTGGTGCAGTAGTGTTTATACTGCCCCTGTTTACTCTGCCAGCAGACCGTGAGCAGCCTGGAGGCTGATAGACCATGAAATAAATCAAAATCAAGCCTCCAGGTGTGGTGCAGTAGTGTTTATACTGCCCCTGTTTACTCTGCCAGCAGACCGTGAGCAGCCTGGAGGCTGATAGACCATAAAATAAATCAAAATCAAGCCTCGAGGTGTGGTGCAGTAGTGTTCATACTGCCCCCGTTTACTCTGCCCGCAGACCGTGAGCAGCCTGGAGGCTGATAGACCATGAAATAAATCAATATCAAGCCTCGAGGTGTGGTGCAGTAGTGTTTATACTGCCCCTGTTAACAGTGCCCGCAGACCGTGAGCAGCCTGAAGTGGTGGTGGTAGGGCTGCATTGCCAGAGGAAGGTGTATTCTCTCTCCCACCCAACACATATCCCCACCCCACCCCATCCCACCCCACCCCACCCCACCGCAGCCCAACCCCCAGACTACCCCCACTACCATCCCCACCCCCCTACCACTCCACCCCACCCACCCCACCGCAGACCGACCCCCAGACCCCCCCCCTACCATCCCCCACCCCCTACCACTCCACCCCACCCCACCCCACCGCAGCCCGACCCCCAGACTACCCCCCCTACCATCCCACCCCCCTACCACTCCACCCACCCCACCCCACCCCACCCACCCCACCGCAGCCCGACCCCAGACTACCCCCACTGCCATCCCCACCCCCCTACCACTCCACCCCACCCACCCACCCCACCGCAGCCCGACCCCCAGACCACCCCCCTACCATCCCACCCCCTACCACTCCACCCCACCCCACCGCAGCCCGACCCTCAGACTACCCCCCCTACCATCCCCACCCCCCTACCACTCCGCCCCACCCCACCCCACCCCACCCCACCGCAGCCCGACCCCCAGACTACCCCCACTACATCCCCACCCCACCCCACCCCACCCCACCCAGCCCGACCCCCAGACTACCCCCACTACCATCCCCACCCCACCCCACCCCACCCCACCGCAGCCGACCCCCAGACTACCCCCTACCATCCCCACCCCCCTACCACTCCACCCCACCCCACCCCACCCCACCCCCTACCACCCACCCCACCCCACCCCACCCCACCCCACCCCACCCCACCCCACCGCAGCCCGACCCCCAGACTACCCCCACTACCATCCCCACCCCACCCCACCCCACCCCCACCGCAGCCCGACCCCAGACTAACCCCCTACCATCCCCACCCCCCTACCACTCCACCCCACCCCACTACCACTCCACCCCACCCCACCCCACTGCAGCCCGACCCTCAGACTACCCCCCTACCATCCCCACCCCCCTACCACTCCACCCCCACCCACCCCACCCCACCCCACCGCAGCCCGACCCCCAGACTACCCCCACTACCATCCCCACCCCACCCCCACCCACCCCACCCCCCTACCACTCCACCCCACCCCACCCCACCCCACCGCAGCCCGACCCCCAGACTACCCCCACTACCATCCCCACCCCACCCCACCCCCTACCACTCCACCCCACCCCACCCCACCCCACCCCACCCCACCCACCGCAGCCCGACCCCCAGACTACCCCCCCTACCATCCCCACCCCCCTACCACTCCACCCCACCACACTCAACCTACCCCTACCTCCACCCCACGCCCCACAGCACCGCCCCACAGCACCGCTACCAAACCTCGCCTCACCCCACCCGCCTTGTATGCTCGGCTTACCTTTGGAATGTGAACGACAACAGAGGGAGTGGTAGTGCTGTACTGCCGGGGGAAGGCGTATTCTCCCTCCCACCCCTACGCCCTGCCCACACCCCACTGCACCCCACGCCCTACCCAAACGACCACCCCACCCCACCTCGGTTGTTTGGCTTACCTTTGGAATGTGAACAACAACAGAGGGAGTGCTAGTGCTGTACTGCCAGCGGTAGTGCTGTACTGCCAGCGGAAGGCATTTTCTTATCCCACCCAACACCTGCCCCCACCCCACCCCACCGCACCCGACCCCACTACCACTACACCCCAACCCACCTCACCCTAAATGTTTGACTTACCTTTGGAACATGAATTGCAACAAAGGGGTGGTAGTGCTGTATTGCCAGGAAAGGCTTGTTCCCCCCTCACACACCCAACACCTACACCCACCCCACTACCACTCCACCCCATTCCACCACACCCGACCCCACCACACTACCACCCCACCCCACCCATTACCACACCACCCCGCCCCATTGCCATTTCACTACACCCCACCCCACGCTACCCAAATGCCCACCCCACCCTATCACACCTTTGATGTTCGGCTTACCTTTGGAATGCGAACGACAACAAAGGGGGTGGTAGTGCTGTATTGCCGGAGGAAGGGGTATTCCCCCTCCCTCCCCACGCCCTACACATAAGCCCACCCCACCTTGCATGGTCAGTTTACCTTTGGAATGTGAATTACAGTGAAGGGGTGGTAGTGCTGTACAGCCGGAGCAAGGCGCGTTCCCCCTCCCACCCCTAGGCCCTACCCCCACCCCACCCCCACCCCATCCCACTACCACACCATCTCACCCCACCCTGACATCCACCCCACCCCACCCCCCTACCACCCCACCCCAACCCCACCCT
Source organism: Microglena sp. YARC (assembly GCA_022414725.1). Classification (NCBI taxonomy): domain Eukaryota; kingdom Viridiplantae; phylum Chlorophyta; class Chlorophyceae; order Chlamydomonadales; family Chlamydomonadaceae; genus Microglena; species Microglena sp. YARC. The sequence continues at coordinate 19,383 of JAJSRW010000273.1, read as the reverse complement.
CACTACCACCCCACCTTGTATGGTCGGCTTACCTTTGGAATGTGAACAACAACAAAGGGGGTGGTAGTGCCGTAATGCCAGAGGAAGGTGTATTCCCCAATCCACCCCACGCCCATGCCCACCCCCACCGCACGCCTTACACACACGCCCACCCCACCTTGTATTGTCGGCTTACCTTTGGAATATGAACAACAACAAAGGGAGTGGTAGTGCTGTATTGCCGGAGGAATGTGTAGTTCACACTCTCAAAATGCCGAAGCAACTTGAAGGCCTCCAAGTTCCCGTTGTAGTCATCGAGACCACCTGTACTGCTTTGTACTGCCCTTGTAATAGGGTCAAGGTGTGCTGGCGTAGAGTGCACAAGGTGCAGGTAGTTGGTGAAGTGAGCGAAGTGGTTCCATTGGTGCCAGTTGTGCATGATAACGAACATGGACAGCAGGCCGGCAAGGAAGGGGAGCACTGACTGTCTGACGTGGTTGGGTTGCTTGCTTGTAGCTGACCTGTAAGGGGGGGGAGGGGGGGGGGGGGGGGGGGGGAAGGAATGTGTGGGTGGGTGGGCGTGATGACGAACAAGGACAGCAGGCCAGCAAGGAAGGGGAGCACTGACTGCCTGACGTGATTGGGTTGCTTGCTTGTTGCTGACCTGTAAGGGGGGGGGGGGGGAAGGAATGTGTGGGTGGGTGGGCGTGATGACGAACAAGGACAGCAGGCCGGCAAGGAAGGGGAGCACTGACTGCCTGACGTGGTTAGGTTGCTTGCTTGTAGCTGACCTGTAGGGGGGGGGGGGGGGGGGGGGGGGGGATGTGTGGGTGTGCGAGTACGTGATAACGAACAAGGACAGCAGGCCGGCAACGAAGGACAGCACAGACTGACTGAAGTGATTGGGTTGCTTGCTTGTAGCTGACCTGTAAGGGGTGGTGTGTGTGTGTGGGGGGGGGGGGGGGGGGGGGGGGGGGGGGGGGCGTGATGACGAACATGGACAGCAGGCCGGCAAGAAAGGGAAGCACAGACTGTCTGACGTGATTAGGCTGCTTGCTTGTAGCTGAACTGTAGGGGGAGGATGGGGGGGGGGGGGGGGGGGGGTAGGGTTTAGTGGGAGTGAGGGGGGTGATATGGGAGTGAGGGGGGGTGAGGAGGGTTCAGTTGGGAATGGGGGTTGATTGATGTTTGGGGGGAAATTAGTGGGGTTGAGGTGGGAGTGAGGGGGGTTGAGGAGGGTTCAGGAGGGAATGAAGGTTGATTGATGTTTGGGGGGGAATTAGTGGGGTTGAGGTGGGAGTGAGGGGGGTTGAGGAGGGTTGAGGAGGGAATGGGGGTTGATTGATGTTTTGGGGGGAATTAGTGGGGTTGAGGTGGGAGTGAGGGGGTTGAGGAGGGTTCAGGAGGGAATGGGGGTTGATTGATGTTTTGGGGGGAAATTAGTGGGGTTGAGGTGGGAGTGAGGGGGTTGAGGAGGGTTCAGGAGGGAATGGGGGTTGATTGATGTTTTGGGGGAAATTAGTGGGGTTGAGGTGGGAGTGAGGGGGTTGAGGAGGGTTCAGGAGGGAATGGGGGTTGATTGATGTTTTTGGGGGGAAATTAGTGGGGTTGAGGTGGGAGTGAGGGGGGTTGAGGAGGGTTCAGGAGGGAATGGGGGTTGATTGATGTTTTGGGGGAAAATTAGTGGGATTGAGGGGGGTGATGTGGGAGTGAGGGGGGTTGAGGAGGGTTCAGGTGGGAATGAGGGTTGATTGATGTTTTGGGGGAAAGTAGTGGGGTTCAGGTGGGAGTGAGGGGGAAGTGAGGTTTGGGGGGGAATGAGTGGTGATGTTGTGGGAGTGAGGGGGGGTGAGTGGCTTCCTAGTAGCTGAGGGGGGGTGAGTGGCTTCCTAGTAGCTGAGGGGGTGAGTGGCTTCCTAGTAGCTGAGGGGGGGTGAGTGGCTTCCTAGTAGCTAAGGGGGGTGAGTGGCTTCCTAGTAGCTGAGGGGGGGTGAGTGGCTTCCTAGTAGCTGAGGGGGGGAGAGTGGCTTCCTAGTAGCTGAGGGGGGGTGAGTGGCTTCCTAGTAGCTGAGGGGGGGTGAGTGGCTTCCTAGTAGCTGAGGGGGGGTGAGTGGCTTCCTAGTAGCTGAGGGGGGGTGAGTGGCCTTCCTAGTAGCTGAGATGTAGGGGGAGGGGTGCAGTTCTTACACTGGATATGATTATATATATAGGGACCGGCAAATCATATGATGCTGACCAAAGACGAGTATGATATCATATGATATCATACAAATATCCTATGATTTATTATCATATGATATGTTGCCGTAGGCCAAAGTTACCGAGTCAAACCGCCGGCATCGTATGATATCATATGATATCATATGATGACATGATATCAAATGATATCATATTGCCTATCCCTATATATATATATATATATCATAAATGCAAACATGCTCACTAACACATGCAAACATGCACTCGCGCAAATGCAAACATACAGACGCACAAATAAAAACAAAAAGAATCATGCAAACATTAACACGTACGCATGCAAACATACACACGCAGCCACACATGCAAACATACACACGCACCTTCACACACCTACCCACCCACATGCACGCGCGCATGTCCATGCATGCAATCATACGCACGCGCCCACACATGCAAACATACACACGCACATACATCCACCTACCCACCCACCCACTCACATGTACACACGCACGCACGCACATGTCCATACAAACATGTATACAAACATGCACACACATGCAAACATGCATACAAACACGTACACTCATGTAAACATCCATACAAACACACACATATGCAAAACATACGCATGCACTGACCCTAAGTCGATCCGAATGCACCAAAATACCATACACAACAGCATTCGGTGGAAATCTCGTTCGCGTTCGATGCATTTGGGCATTGGGTATCTGCTTGGTATCTTTCCCATTTTCCAGCTAGTACCTGTATGAAGCTCCACGTATGTGATTAGTAGCATCATCATACCGTGTACACAAGGGTACAGTACGAATTGGAAAGTCGGAGGTCGGGAGTTCAAATCTAACACCATTAACACCAGGGGGAAGCGCTGTATCTTTTTAGGTATACATGTAGCAGCTTCCACCCAGCTCCATTAGCCAGCGACTGATTCAAGCCTGTAGATTACCGCTGCATTGGAATTCCTGTTGTGCCAGATTTTAGACGCTCTAGCTTGCTTCAGGTTTGGCCCAAGGGTGCATGAAAGGAGCTGCCTAGAAGCTGCTACGCTTGGCCCAAACTAGAAACAGTGGGGGGAAGTGACCCCTGCATCACGGTCACCTCACCATACCAACACCGCACTGGGGATAGAAACCCCATACATGAATGTATAAATTATAAATGCATGTTTGGTATGTCCTGACTGGGGGGAACAACTTCGACATATAATTTGTGTCCATAACCTTAATGGTTTAGAAGTTACAGCACAACCGAACGCAACCGAGCGACCTTCACAACAGTGTACACAAACAAAACCGGACTTGACGCGAATGGCTCAACCCTGCCCCCCCCCCCCCCACCCCACCACACATACACACCCACACACACAAACACACACACACGCAAACAAGGATGCAAACATATGCACCAAGACAAGCTGCCCCATGCAAACAGTGCCCACCACACCCACCAACATGCCCCTACTCACACACCAGACACACCACACATGTCATACTCACACATACCACACACACCACAAGTGCTCCTACTCACTGCTTCATTTCTGCTCCAGTTCTCTATGCTCTTCTTACAGTTGGGGGAGTGGTGGTGGTGGTGGTGTGTGTGTGGGGGGGGGGGGGGGGAGAACTCCTCAACTACAAGTCCTGATTTCTGAGTTGGGGTGCTGTTTTGACTGGCTGAAGGGCAGATGGGAAGAGGGTTTGGCTTCAGCAACAGCTCAGGTGGCGTGGTCACAAAGGAAGCAACAAAGAAGACGCCAGGTGGGCTGACTAGAGCAACAATAATATGCGAGAAGGCCTGGCTACAGCGAGACAGATATGTCAGAGAATCTTCTGACTTCGGCAAAAAGTCAGATGTATCGCAAGTGTTGACAGGGATAGGACCAGAGAGCACTTGAAAAGTCCTGAGCGCGTGTCGCAAGCGACGCGACAAGTTATAGGATCGGGTCGCAAGCGACACGGAAAAACGCTTTAGGGGTCGTTTACACAAGCCGGTTATCTCGGCCAGTTAAGTTGGCGAGATAACCAAATAGTTAGCGCCACGTATGCCCGAACCCTCAACGAACGCAAACTTAACCAGTTTCTGTTTACACGTGCATTTGCGCTCGCAGTTTGCGTTCGGTCAGGTTGGTCGTGTACTTCTGGATAGCCTCGTGATTTTTGAATTTTGGGTGACAGACGAGCTATTTTCGGGCCTTGCTCCCCAGCACGAACCGTGCTGTGAAGCAAGCGACTTCGAGGCTCCGCAGCGACCCGTCGATCGAGATTGCTGGGTGAGATCTGGCAGCTGATCATCAACATCTGCTCGGCCAATGCCCTCTTGCTTGCTGCTCTAGAAAATTTGAATCTGCAGAAATTGACGGACTGAACTGGAGCTAGCGTAGCCGATATATCTCACAGCTCGGAAGCCAAACGAACTTAACGAACCACTAACCTTAACCTTTAACCCGTAACTAGTGTGTGGGGGGGGGGGGGAGTTATGGTTATCGCGAAAATGGTTAACTGGGCGAGATAACTGACGCGAAAAGTGTCGTGTAAACGCTTCGCCCTCTTAGGGCGTGTTTCCAGTGGACCAACAGTTCAACTGTGTATAGTAGACCACTCAACCCTACAGTTCAAGTTCGAGTGCTGAGCTGGGCCCTAAAACCTCAAGAAGTGCCTTGTCATCACGGCTGCCCCTCGAGCGCGTTCTGGTCCCTTGCCCCCCTCGCTGCCAGTGCATGCAGCTTGCTCGAAGTATCCTCAAATCACCGAATTCACCGCTTACCTCCGCCAGTGTATTATTTCGCTGCGCTCTTCACTTCCATCTGTTCTCTTGCTCCTCCTGCCGCTGCCGCTTCTGCATCTGCTCCGTCCGGTCGAATGGATCGGGTGGTCAGATTGAGATTTTGGTCGAATCTGTGGCTCTCGCTATCATCATTCGAACTGGTTAATTCCCGCCTTTCTTTCATATCATCGCCCATCCAACTTGAAATTGGCTCCCATTTACTCGCAACTCGGGGCGTGTTGACAGATCTCGGGGAGAATCTGCGAAGATGCTCGCTGCTGTATCATTTTTGTGATTTTGTCTAACGTCCTCCCTCGAAATTGTCCACCACCCTCCCCCCAAAATAGTTGAACTGTTGAGCAATCCCGAACAGGGGGGGGGGGGGGGGGGGGCTATGGGGGGGGCTGCACCACAGCCAAACCCTGATACGGGGATAGCCGGGAGGAGGGTACATCCACTGCTCTCGACTCTAAATTTGATGTAGGATGAATATTTACATGTATATCAAGCTCTGACTATACTGAAAAGTTTCGAGAGGAGTGGACCAAACCCTCATCCAGGCCCCCAAACATGTACAAAAAAAAGGGGCCCACTTTTTTCACTTTTTTGTTTTTTACAAAGATCGGTCGACAATTCGACTCAGAATTGGAAATATAGAAAAAAAACCTTCAAGGTGGCTTGGACATATCTTCGGCAACTTTTGTATTGCATATTAATGATATATTTCCCTTAGGTATTATCACAATGCCCCTATAGAGTCTCAACATGGTTTTGGGGGTATGAAGAAGGTTTCTGGCCCTACATGGCACGCATAGAACATAACAGGCCCTGTATGCAGTTGTCGGCATCCACGACGCTTCGATCACACCTGCGGAAGTATTATTGTCAAGAAAATCACTAAAATAAGGCCCACATGAGGGTTTAGATTTTAGGGCCAAAATAATAAAAAAAATTCCTTGTGGTAGTCCCCCACATGAAAATTGAAAATACTAACGCCACGGGGAGTGAGGTTGAAGGACCATTAAGTGTGCACTAGGGAATGGTGACTAGGATGGGTTTTGGTTTCGCAGACCTCTACTGCGCTGCAGCTTGGACTTCAGCGCGCCAGCAAGGAGGGGAGTTCTCTACCTTTTCCAAAGCGGCAGATCCAAAATTTGGGGACATGACAAGGGCTTTAACCGCATACCTATCATGTGGATGGATAATACTAAACTAACCAGCCTGATGTCGATTTGTCTACCGCTTGTTCACATGATAAGAGCGGACAAAGGGGTCTCTCTTCATCCCTAGCACGTTCATGGCCTTGTCCTTGGCGGAAGCCAAGTACTTGGCAAACGCCTTGCCGCTGGGCTGAGTTACAAACTCGCCATCATTCCATGCCATGTCGTTCAACTTGGTAGCTTCATGGTGGGAGTAGTGTACCTTGCTGCTTTTAGGCATGGCTATGCCTAGCTGGCCAGCTAGACGGCGTAGAATATATTGGAAATCTGCATGCTCCAAGAACCCCATGATCATGTCGACGGATGGCTTGTATCCACAACCGTTCACCACCAAACTTAACTCGGTTTCAAGGTCATCTGTAGATGCGGCCCGTTCCACAAACAATCTAGCTGCAGAGGGATGATTCTTCATGCTTTGCATGTGACCCTCTATGTTCGCCATGAATACGAACAACAGATGGGTGGTGAATCCCAAGCACTTCTGCTTGACGTCGTTGTTGGCCCACTTAGCTAACTCGGACACTAGGCCGTTGAGAGCTGGTAGTGTGGCTCCGTAGCAACCAATGCAAGTTTGCCATGGGGTTGCACCGAACTGGCCTAGTCAGGTGGGGCGAACCCCAAGCTTGGTGCTGGTAGCCCAATATGCGCAGCACCAAAGCCTCTAAGGGATGGTCAGCCATGGCTAACTTGACTTGAAGCCCCTGGTCATACAAGAAGGCCTCGACAATGGGCACATTTTGGGAGTCAGCACTCTTTGAAAGAGCCGCTGCCAAGTACCGAAGCGATGGAGACTCATGGATTGTATCCAATATGTGTCGCAAGCTTAGCTACTAAGGCAGCTCACCATCGTCACCACACTGTGCTCGTAATTGGGAGACACAGTTCTTTGACTTGAGGACGTAATCCTCATGGTCAACCAATAGATGACCAGTCAAACATGACACCTCAGCCTGATAGGTGTTGTTAAAAAAATCTCACCCTTGGGAGAGGAGCTGCATGCGCTTGGAGTCAAACGCAATCTGTGCCATGACATTAGCCATGTCCTTATGTGAAACCCCATGGTGTTGGCTAGCATGCACCAACCAAAACGCGAGCAATGCAGAAGTGGTTGAGGGTGGATTATTGCCAAAAATGCTTTATGTGCAAAACTTTGCCCAAGCCTTAGGATCTTCAGGGTACATGTTAGCAGTGAGTCCTTCAAAGGTGGACTGCTCTGTTGTTATCTTGGCGACCTGCTTTTGTACAAGGTCAACCACGTACAACATATGCCATGGGGTCACTTCACCTGTTAGGTACTTAGTCATCGCTTCCTCGTAACTTTCCATGGCTTCCGCAGTATTTTCTTCAGGACAGCTTGGAGGTGCCCGAGCCTGAACAGATGATAGCATGCTATGACCCGAAGTTGTCTGAGAGACAGTGGGTGGTAGGATGGACAGTGAGAGCACCTCCTCCACCCGAATTGATAGAAGACCCGTTGCCAAGGCTTTCCTCTTCAGGCTGCAATGCTTTGCCCCACATATGCAACATGCATCTTCATTGGAGGGAATCAGCTTTGGTACCGAGTCGGAGGCTTCCATGGCGCATGGGGTGTCAACACTAAACACTGTCTCGTCTTGCTGCCTGGTTTTTGCTTAATTACTAGTAGTACTTCCAATCCAGGGCTGATACTGCTATCTGCGTGCAAAGATTGCTGGTTGGTAGCCTCCTAACTCCGCATAAACACATATTTCATGCAATGAGTGCATGAAGAGATCAAAACCTGCATCTTAACATAGCCATATGGGCTCACCACCAGGTCCAAGGTTGGCAGTTGTGATACAAGTCGCCCCCTGGCCGCGAACTCGCGAAACAGGTCCTTACAGTGAACCACCCTACTCCAGATATGACAAATGGATAGTTTCAGCGCAAAATAGGCTCGCATCACTACGAATTCCACGCAAGAGGGGATTCGTACTTTTCCCAAGTACTGGATCTTCGTCTCCTAGCAGTGGCAAGCGGCTAGCAACTATCATAATGACTTAATATGACGCGTGCAGATAATTGCGCGCCATGGAGCTCCTCGAAGCGCGCAGTGGAGCTCCTTGTCGAAGTCTGTTTTTAGGCCCCCCTAGGGCCCAACACGTTCAGAGAGAAAACTTGCGATCGATAGGAGAATTGAGTCCATTGTATACATAAGGTGTCCAATTAACAATTATGTGCGCGTTTAGATTGATGCGATCGATGCGCATAAGTGACCTCAGCATAGTCACGGGTTTTCGAGACGGGCCGTGCCCTAGGGCGTGTTTCCACAGACATTTTTTCGCGTGCTCGGAGCCGGGGTTCGGGAGCCTACGTGGCAGTAGTGTGACATCTAGGTGGACGTGCTCGGAATCCTCGGGGTGGACAGGTTGGCCAATCGCCTGCTAGCCTGGCCGATCCCCGGCCAATCCCCGGCCAATCTGTTGCCTCGCTGATGCCACGTGGGTTTTCTAGTTTCCATCTCCCTGCCCCAGTATTTGCGCATCAAATTGATCGGTGCTACGGTGGTTTTTCGAGTTGCGAGTAATAGAGTCCACTTGCGAGTATTTCGAAAAGTGGCCACATCATCCAATCGAATCGTTGTGTTCGTCCATTCCTTCTCCCTGTCCCAGTAGTTGCGCATCAAATTCATCGGTGCTACGGTGGTTTTTCGAGTTGCGAGTAATACAGTTCACTTGCGAGTGTTTCGGAAAACTTCTGCTGCTCTGGTGCAGCTCTCAGAAATGCAGCAATCAAGGAGGTGCAGTACGTACTGCTGTGTTTTTCGTGTGACCCTGCCTACGTGGCGTGCTCGGAGAACAGGGTCTCCGAGCGTCTTGCTCCGACATGGGGGGGGGCAGGTCGGAGGCAGAGCCTCCGAGAATACCAGTTTCTCGACTGTTTTTCGACGTGAAACCACCGCTTTTTCAAAACTATTCGAATATATATGACCAATCGCCTTACCGGTCGCCTACCTGTCGCTACCTGTCGCGTGCCCGGCACTCATAGGAAGGCTCCGAGGAGCCCTCGAATGCCCCTGTGGAAACACGAACCTCTGACCTGGCACTCCGAGGGCTCACGGAGGCTTCCGAGCACGCGAAAAAAATCTCTGTGGAAACACGCCCCTAGCCATCCCATTCGGGGGGGGGGGGGAGGGATTGCTCAACAGTTGAACTGTTGAGGGGGAGGACGACGGACAAACCTGACGTGCTGCCACCTGGCGTGCCACATCGGCGAAAAGTTGAACTGTTGAAGTTGAACTGTGCCCACTGGAAACACTCGTGCCACGCTGGCGCCACTGTTGAATCTATTTTGGTCCACTGGATGAGAGAACGGACAGACGCAGACGGCGGAGAGAGACACGGGGGAACTTGGGGCTTCAGCCCCGGGAACCGTGTCCTGGGGGTCCAGAGGGGGCTAAAGCGACAAGTTCTAAGATCGTGTCGCAAGCGACACGGACAAGTTCTAAGAGCGTGTCGCAAGCGACACCGGGAAAATCGCTTTAAGCAGTCACCGGCAAGGGAGTTTCGGAAGTAGTGGAGGAAGTAGCTACTCGTAGCCGAATAGAGCTACAAACATTGAACAACTTTTGCGAAGGATCTTGACCGCTGCGATGCTGAAAACTCTAGTCATGCGCACTCCAACTATGAGCAAAAATTGTGGGTGCGGAGGTGGTCGGAATCGTTCAAACGCCTGGACATCTGTCGGACAGACGGTACAGCGGACAGACAGACATGACGGCGGAGAGAACTTGGGCACTTGGAGAACACGGGGGGAACTTGGGGCTTCAGCCCCGGGACCCTGGGCATGAAGGATTACTCCAAATCGTACCACCCAACAGCGGTACGAAAACCGAGTTATTTGACGCCCAACAGGCTTGGAAGCGCGCCCGGCGCCATTCCGCGGCGCCAAAAACTGAAGTCGAATTTCTATCTCTGTAGCGAATCATTGCAACTGGGGGGGGGGGGGGGGGGGGGGGGGGGTATGTGGGTGGGTATGTGTGTGTGTGGGGGGGGGGGCGGAGGCATACACGCCATTTATAGGTGTAAATATATTAATGCTTAATCGGAGTGTGTTGGCGGTGGGGAATGAAACTGGTCATACACATTTTATTCACAATCTGAATTGTTTAGAAGTTATACCACAAAAATTCAACCCGACGACCCTTCGAAATACCGTACGAATTCCAAAAACCGAAACCGTACGCGAACGCGAACGCGAATGACACAACCTGGGGGGGGAGGTCAGAGAGTGTATGTATGTGTATTGTGTGTGTGTGTGTGTGTGTGTGGGGGGGGGGGGGGGGGGGGGCGGTGGGGAGTGGGGGGCGGGGTCAGGGAGTGTGTGTGTGTGTTTGTTGTGTGGAGGGTTGTGATGGTGTTAGTGTGTGTGGGGGGGGAGCTCAAGGAGTGTGTGTGTGTGGTGGTGGTGGTGGTGGTGGGAGGTCAGGGATTGTATGTGGGTGTTTGTTTTGTTTGTGTGGTGGTGTGGTGGTGGTGGTGGTGGGCGGGGGGGGGGGGGGGGGCAGTGGAGAGTATGTGTGTATATGGTTGTGGTGTGGGGTGGGGGTAGTGGGGTGGGGTGGGGGGAGGGGGAGTCGGGCAGTGTTTGTGTGTGTGGTGGTTGGCTGGTGGTGGTGGTGTGTGTGTGTGTGTGTGGTGTGTTGGTGCCCACCTGTGTTGTGTGTGGGGGGGGGGGGGGGGGTCAGGGAGATTTGTGTGTGTGAGTGTGTGTGGTGGTGTGTGTGGGGGGGGGGGGGGGAGTTCAGGGAGGACACAATGTGTGTGTGTGTGGTTAATGGAGTGTGTGTGTGTGTGGGGTGGGGATGTGCTTGGCTCCCACGGGAGTGTGTATGTGGTGGTGGTGGTAGTGGTGTGGTGGTGGGTGGTGGGGGGGGGGGGGGGGGGGATTTGTGTGTGTGTTGTGTGTGTGGTGTGTGGGGGGGGGGGAGCAGGGTCTCGGGGAGTTTAATGTGTGTTTGTGTGTGTGGGTGGTGGTGGTGGTGGGAGGTCAGGGAGTGGTGTTGTTTGATTGTGTGTTTGTCGTGTGTGGGTGGGGGGAGGGGGAGGTCAAAAGAGTGCTCATGTGTGTATATGGTTGTGTGTGGGGTTGGTTGTGTGGTGGTGGGTGGTGCTGGGAGCCTCGAGGTCGGCATTGTTTGTGTGTGGTCGGTGTGGGTGTGGGCCCCACACGTGTGGGGGTGGGTCAGGAGTGTTTCTGTGGTGTGTGAGGTGGTGGTGTGTGTGGGTGGTGGTGGTGATCAGGTGGTGGGTGGTGGGTGGGATCACAGTCCCAAACAAGAAAGTTACGTATTTTTCGAACTATACTCTTGTATTATATAATGTTATGTGAATATGGGTGGTAACTTGTATTGCCACCCATGCGAAATGCACTCCACTGCATTGTTGATAGTGTGGTGTTGTGTGTGGGGTTGTCTGGGCCAGGAGTGTTCTTGGTGTGATGTGGGTGTTAGGTGATTGTTGACTATGTGGTCGCTGTGTTGGTATTTGGGGGGGGAGAGTTCCAAATGATGGTCTGTTGTGACGTATGGGGAGGTCAGCGGTGTGTGTTGTTATGTTGGCGAAGTACAGGCTAGTCCTTAATGGGTTGTGTGTGCTATAGCGGGGGGGATATTCTGATGTTCTTGTATGTCACGCGCGTCTGTGGTGTGAGGGAGGTTGGGGCTTCTCATTCGTCCAGGGAGTCAGAGGTTTTCTTCTGGGAGCTTTGTGGTTGGTGTTAGGGGGCAGCTCAGATGAGTTTATGTTGGTGTGTGTGTGTTGGGATGTCAGTGTGTGTGTTTGATGGTAGGGGTTTTGCTGCGTGTGCGTATGGGTGTGAGGTCTATATAATGTGCTGGTATATGTGCTGTGTTTCGGCTGAAGTACGTTGGTTCCGGTTGTGTGTGGTGGTGTGTGTCCGGTCGTTTGTGTGTGTGTGCTGTAGCGCGGTGGAGGAATTCAGGAGGTTTGTATCTTGGATTGGTTGTGTGAGGTGGGCGAAGGATTGTGGGTGTTTTGCTTTTGTGTACGGTGGGATTCAGACTGTGTTTTTTGGTGTTTTTTTTGTGTTTTCGGATCAGGATGTTAGTGTATGTGTGTGGTGGGCAGCAGGAGAATGGGGTCGCGATTGGCGAGGTCAGGGATGGTGTGTTGTAGTTGTGGGGTCCGCCGCCTTGTGTGCAATGATTTATGGGTGGTTGCTTTAGTTGCTGTAATTTATTCTTTCCATGGAAGCCCTGATCCTCTAATGGATGAAATCCTGAATCACAATCACCACACACTAAATCGTACAATTCAAATATCATCCATCTAGATCGATATGAAAGATATTGTAAGAATATAAATTATCCACTGCTACACTCGAAACTCATGGCCCCGCTCAGCTTCATCGATTCTTTCATTTTTTCATTCTTCGTTTTTTTTCCACCCGCCATATACGTGCACCGTCCCCTCTTGCCTATTTGGCCTACCCCTTGAAGTAGCATACAATATTACTCATTAGGCTTACAATACTGTATTCTGTATTGTTATATCTCACCTCTGTAGCTTATGTCGTATTCTTACAATGGGAATATTACTCCAAAATGCTTGACAATCATAAATTCGATTATAATTGCATCACGATACATACTCAAAAGCATATGCTGCAGACATATATTAGTCTAACTCTTACAATTATGGATCCTACCTGGCTTAATATAGTACGCTATTCATTACAATGGGAGATCACACTCAACTTAGAGTATAGTACTCGTTTTGTACAATAAGGATCATACAATATCTTAGAATAACGTAGTTCGGTCTTGTCATACAATAGATCATACCATTCATTGACTCAATACTTAAGGATCATAGTTAGTTCGCTATGTTACAGCAGGATCAATTACTCAGGTAGCTGAGAGTTATAGTAGTTCTCTTTTACAATAGATTCATCACTCAGAGCTAGAGTATAGTAGCCTACCCCCACACCACCACACACAACATTCACATATACTACAAACACACTGCCTGAACTCCCCCCCCCCCCCCCCCCCCCCCCCCCCCCACACACACACACCACCACACCACCACCACACACACACGACAAACCACAAACACTTCCCTGCCCCACCCACCACAAACACCAAACACCACACACATCCCACCCCTGTACCTTGTTCACGTTGTAGCAGCGTTGTCTGTGCATGAAGGCGGACTAGATGGAAGGTGATCCAAGCGGAATAAATATCGATGCATGACACAAGGCCAACCCTTACCCACACCCTCACACCCTACCATCCATGCATATACAAGCCACTTAAACAAACTCCCACCCCTACATCCATCGCATGCTACAAAGCACCCTTACACCACACACTCACCCTATCTCCATCCAGCACTACAAGCCACATACAACACCCCTGTCCATCCATGCATTATCAAGACACCCTTCAGGCACCCTGCCCACAAGGGTGTCCAACCTCCTCTCGAGCTGTCTTAACGTATCTGCAAGGTCCCTCGACCTTTCCCATTGAATCAGGGCCCTGCCTGTTTTCTCGACGTGCCCACCCGAAGTGACTTCCGAACGCAAGCACAACCCTGTGCTCATTTTCACCCTGCTTACGCACAGCCCGCGAGTCCTTTCGACTCAAGCTCTGCCCCGGAAACAGAAAACAGCTATCATAAGAAAAGGTCCGAAAACACAGATTCTAATGATTCCGAACAAGAATATAATCCACTTCAAGTTTTTTGCGCCGAAGATGTACGGCGCCCTCTTCCAGCCTGTTGGGGTGTTCCAAATCTTTTGTTTTCTTGGCGAAGCCCCCCCTCTTGGGCGGAGCCCCCAGTTACCACTTTCCGTCCAATCCAACCCAGCCATCCATCCATCCGTCTGACCGTTGATATTAAGCCCGCACTTCAGTCCAACGTTCTCTTAACAACTCCTTTCCCGTTCCACTGTCGGCTCCTCTCACGCATCACCTCCAGCCAATTATTTAGTCGTCGCACGCGACGCTCATCAAACTTGCTTACCATGTTGTTTGTACCGATTTTGTTTCGTACCGATGTGGTGGTACATATTGGAGTTATCCTTCCTCCCCTCCCCTGGGGGTCCAAGGTAACGGAGAGAAGCGACTAGGACGTAAGCAGAGGCACCAAAGGGCGATCTAGGTTATACGGTCTAGGAGGACACGTGAAGACAATTATCTACCATGAACACGCTACGTACGAGATCTTGCCATGCTGAAATTGCCACCACCGACTAAATTGGCACTTGATGAAACTGTCATACGAAGAATACATTTTGGAGTTTATAGGTCCACTTCGCGTCAATTTTTAACATCTCAAGAATTCGTAATGAAAGACCACTCATGTCATGTTTAATTGCTGTACTCAATGCCTTGCCATGTTGTTAACGCAGCACATAAAAATACCTCCACTGATCCCTGACTTTAAAACTACATACACGAGTTACTACTAACTTATCACCCCTGGCTCCAGATTATAATGTTTCTATCACACGACGTTACACAGGAGCAGAGCGGGAGGCTCAGACTAATATATGCTATTCACAGACCCGGCCCTTTGTAAGCGCAAGAAGTAATACACTATAATCAGCCTCACAACAATCTTCGCTGCATTGCTGAAGTGCCCGAGCACACTAGCCTGATGCAACGTTATCCTCGCCACTAACGAGTTCTCAGAACCCAGAATTCATGCACAGCATTGACACAGAATTCTTATTATGCACACGGGAGGAGATGCTTTACGCAGTGACACCCAATGCATAGCACTAATCATTGACACTTCCCCACTCCAAATACATGCCATACCTGATGCTACGTCCGCAATACGTACAAAACAAGCCATCTGCTATTACAATTGCGCTTGATGTGAGCTCTACTCACTCCTAAAAAAATATATCACCCTCAGCACAATCTTTAATTTGTTTTTACACGGACACTTCATATTAGCGCCTCCATCGGCATAATCGCTTCATCTTTAGATTGCTGCATAGCTTACTGCCAAACCCTTACAATAATCCCATCACATTAACATCACTCCTTAGGTTGAAACCTTGCATATGCTCCTTTATATGAGTGGTAAACGCAATCTACGAATCAATCTAACACCCTATAATAGTCTATGCATAATACATAGTTATATTAATATGTATATAGAATCACAATTCGCGAATCTACACCCTATAATGTTTCTTATATACATATATACATAGTTAATTAAACTAGTATATAGAATCCACGAATCGCGAATCTACACCCTATATATGTTCTTATATACATATTATACACAGTTATATTAACATATTGTATAAGAAATCCACGAATCGTGCAAAATCAATTAGGTGCATGGTATAACCGGCTTGATAAATTAAGTTCAATTTTATAAATTATCAGTCTAGAACTTGTAACAACTCTTGTAAATCTTCTCAATCTCAAAAATTTCGAATCCCGAAATACGACAATTAAAAGACGGTAGAACACCGGAATCGTGCAAAAAGCAATTATTTGCACTATATACTATATATTACAATCATGACGACGCGACAGCCAATGCGACGCCTCACGAGAAGCTTCAATTTCTACGTTCCGAATGAAACACTCATTCATAAAAAGACAGCCCCCCTTCCCCCACCCCCACCCACACCCACACCACATCAGCCACACCATCCTCCTCCTGCCTACTACATCGTCAATGCACGTCTTCCAAGACTCGCCCACAGGCTACAGGGCTCGGCATAGAAAACTCCCTCCACCCGTCTCCAACTTCTCACAACCATTATATAAACTGGATGAGACTCAACATCGGTTCAACATTCTCACGCACACACGCCGTTTCACGCCAACCGCAGAATCCGACGTTTCCAACGACCTTTCCCAACTACTTACCAACCAACTCCGGAGCTATCCGAACGAAATCCCAACCTCTCAACAACCAAGTTCGTTAAGCATCATACCGCCGTGACATGGATGCTTGTTGCGATAGTACATGTCCCCAACACACTCTTTAACTCCATCCCATCCCAACCCCAATACCGTGCCCCAAACAATCCAGTTCATCCAGCACTCCTTTTACACCTCTGTACAGTAATCGAGAAGCTACTTCATAGTTCGATTTGGGCAAGTCTTTCCCCTAGTTTTCGCGTTCCCCTGAAGGCCGTGCCACACTCGCACCATGCGCATTCCTCCCTCCCCCAAGCGGCACAATCTCTGCATTAAGCTACCCCAACCGGCATTAGCTCCCCCACCCCTCCTCACAGCCTGTTTCCCCGCTCGCCTGACCCCCCCACTCTCCATGGCAACCTTTTACAGTTAACAATCGAGGCGTCGGCCACCCGTCACCCCACCCCACTCCCTGCACTCCGTACATTTCACCCCCACCCTGCCTCCTCACCCCCCACACCACATCCATGTAGCCCTTGCCAATCGCATCTAACCCGTGCCGTGCACTCGCTTAACACCGCAGCACCGCCACCTAGCACACAGTAAAACCTCCGCACCCACCTTTCCCCGACGACCTCCCCGGTTGCCAAACCCACGCTCGCGACCCCACTACCCAACCATGATACCCAGTTGGAAGCGTGCGAAGTGCCCGTTCACCAGCAACCAGCCAACGGACAACCCACCAAACCGCGATAGGGTTCCCAGCATGGGGCTGAGGCCAAGGCACTCGATTAGCTGCAGGAGCTGATAACCCAGTGCAGGTTGGACAAGGGTAGAGCTCAGCAAAGATCGGTGAGTGGAGTGTGGGGGACGCTGCATGTGAAACGGTTGATGGTGGGTTAAGGGGAGCTCAGGAGTTCACTTTAGGGTTGTTCTGTGCATTTATGGGGGTGCATGTGGTCAGGTGTGAGCCTGAGGATGAGGGGTGTGATTTGGCCATGGTTGTTGGCATGCATGTGCATGGGTCGTGTGGCATGAAGCTTGGGCATGTTTGTGACCCAATATGTTTGTTGTGCGTTTGTTAAGTGTAGAGTTGGTGCATGGGTGTATGAGGTATGGTGGTGCATGGGCATGTGTACTCGTGTGTTCGGAGTGTGGTTGGGCCACATGATTGAGTGCATGAATGGAGTTGCATAATGGTTGGCATGGAGTGCCAGGGTATGGAGGGCATAAGGTTTGATGCACGTGGAGCTGTGTTTGGGTGGGTGGGGTGTTGCATGTTGAATTGCATGGATGGTTGCATGTATGCGGGTTGCATGTGATTTTGATGCCACGTGGAGTTGTTCTTGGTGTGTGGGTTGTGCTTGCGTGACGCGGGTAAGATGGTTGATTGCATGGATGGGGTTGCAAGGGTATGGCAGGTTGCATGTGTTTTGATGCACGGTGTGTGTGGTGCTGTGTGTGTGTGGTTGTTGTGGTGGGGGTTTAAATGGGTGTGTGCATGGAATGGTGAATGGAGTGCACTGGAGTGAGTTGCAATGTATATACGGGTATGTGGGTGATAGGGATGATGCACATATGGGGTTGTTGTGTGAGATGTGTGGGGGAGGGTGTGCATAAGAATGGGGATGGGTGCAATGCATTTCGATGCACCGTGTGTTGTATGTGGCAGCGGGCGGGGGCATGTTGTGTGGGCATAGCGATAGCGTGATGGATGTAAGGTTCATGGCGTATTGCATGGGAGTTGGGTGGTGGAGCATGCTGGGTGGCACACATGAGTTCATAGTAGGGTAATATGGTGAGTTGGCTGGGTGGATGCTATGGTTGCATGACTGTAATGGCGATAGCATGTGGGTGGCACACATAGTGCATGGGTAGTAGAACTGTGTCAGTGGCCTGGGCTGGATCGCAATGGGGTGCATGCTGATATTGTAGAATGGGTTGCATTGGGTCGTGAGCTGTTGCCAAGTGATAGGCTTAGAATGTGACGTTCGGGCTGGTGAGCATGGTGCATGACGGACGTTGGATGCATGGTGGTGGCACACAATGAGTTGCATGGGGTAGGGTAGAATGGTAGTGGCTGGCTGGATGCATGGGTTGCATTGGATTAGTTGGATGCATGTGGTGGCACACATAGTTCAATAGTAGGGTAGAAATGGTGATGTGGCTCGGGCTGGATCCATGGTTGCATGGATTGAGTGGATGCAATGGGTTGGACACAATTGATTGCATGGTAGGACATGCAGGGGTTAAATGAGTGCTTAGATGCATGAGTGAGGACCACTTGACCCTAGAACCCTGAATAATGTCCTAAAACCCTTGAACACAAAACCACTGGATCTGCCTCTTTTGTTGAATCTAGACCAAAACCGCCAAACCCTAGAACCTGAATATGATCCTAAGCCCTTAACCGACAATAGCCTTTGCCATCTGCCCTTAATCAGCTATACCCCAACCCTAACCCTACACCTGAAATTCCTAAAGCCTTGAACCATCAGGAATACCCTGGAATCCCCTCTTGTGATATCTAGAACCCAAACCCTGAACCCTAGAACCTGAAATCATCCCTAAAACCTTAACCACAGCGAATACCCTGGATTCCCTCTTCTATCAGGCTATACCCAAAACCCTGACCCCTAGCCTGAATATAGATCCTAAAAACCTTGAACCACAGGGTGCCCTGTCTGCCTCTTGTGAACTAGACCCAAAACCCTAACCCTAGAACCTGCAATAATGATCGTACAAACCCTTGAACCACAGTGAATACCTGCGTAGAATTCCCTCTATGTTCAAAATTATATCCAAACCCCATGAAGCCTAAGAAAACCTGAATACGATCCTAAAACCCTTAGTAACCACAGGAATACCGGAATCAGCCCTCTTTGCTCAAGATTAGCTTCTTCCAGTGGAGCATACTTGTACTGGCACCCTGGGCCGTAGTCAAGCATTTGGAGCGGGTTACCCTTCCTAATTCTACCACGCGTCGAGTAGCCCATCGCCATGGATTTGGATTGTTGTGTGTGTTGTGTGTGTGGCGGGAGTGTTGTCTGTGTGATCGGTTGGTATAGTGGGTGTCTGCGGTGTGCTGGTGTGGAGCGGGTGGGTGTGTTGGGTTTGTTGGTTGACAGTTGTGGTGTTGGGTGCAGTGGTGTTGTGGGTGCTGGTGACGTATCTCACTCACTCACCGCTCATACACCAACTCACTCGCTCAATGAAATGTGTACTCTTTAAACAGCATGTCCTGCCTCAAATACATAGGCTCATGCAACTATAAGACATTTCAGATTCAGCTAAACATATTAGTCAAAGTATTCCGCCAAA
>JAJSRW010001824.1:0-41861 GCA_022414725.1 Microglena sp. YARC | reverse complement strand
TACCCTACCCACCCTAGGATAGGATAGGGATAGGGATATGTTGATTAGGATAGGATAGGATAGACTAGGATAGATAGGATAGGAATAGGATAGATAGGATAGGGAATAGATTAAAAGATAAGGGCATTTAGATTAAGAGGGAAGGGAAGGGAGGGAAGGGCCCCACCTTTCGAGTTACCTTTATTTTATGCCCAGAGTAATAGGCATAAAATAAAGGTACTTGAAAGGTACTTGAATACTACGCATAGTTATTAGGCAGCTTTTATTTTATCTGCCTATGTATACTTGGGAGGGGTCCCCACTTGGGTAGCCTGCCTATACCTTGGGGGTTAACTTGTCCCGCCTATGTATCATGGTCCCGCGTACTAGCTTACCCATAGATAAGCGGACTAGCTAACCCCCCCCAAAACCAAACCCAAAGGGTTATAAACGTACCTTAAATGGCCCTCTGTATATGGGCATCCAAGTGGGACCCCTCCCCCCCCCTCCCCTCCCTAGGGTAAGGCGGCATAGATTAAGGGGAAGGGGCCCCACTTGCGAGTACCTCAAGTACCTTTCAAGTTACCTTCAAGTTACCTTCAAGTGGGACCCCTCCCCTCCCTAGCGGGGCCCAGGGAGGGCCACTTGCGAGTACCTTTATGCCGCCTTAATACCCCTTGAGGGGGGGCCGGTACTTGGGAATGGCCCTATGGGCATTAAGGTACTTGCGAGCCTTCAAGTACCTTAATGGGCCCCTCTGTATCTGGGCATAAAATTAAAAGGTACTCGCAAGTTGGGCCCTTCCCTTCCTTAATCTAATGCCCTCTATCCCTAGGGTAGGGAGGGTCCCCACTTTGATATTAGGCAGCTTTTCTTTACTTTAGCTGCTAATATAATATAAGGCTTGATGAATGCCCATTAAAAAGGTACAGATTACAGGGGGCCCATTAGGTTACTTAAGAAAAAAGCTGCCTATGCGTAATCCGGTAATACCGCGGGTACCTTCAGTACCTTCAAGTGCGGACCCCTCCCTACCCCTACCTACCCTAGGGGTCCAGATTACAGAGGGGCCCACTTGCGAGTTACCTTTATTTTATGCCCCATAAAAGCGTACAGGTACAGGGGCATTTCAATTAATGTACTAGAATGCCCTCTGGGTAAGCTAGTACTTAATTGAATGCCCCTAGGAATAGGCGTACTAGCTAGTGGGCCCCCTTATACCCCAAAGCCAAGGGTATATAAGGCATTAAATAAAGTACTTGCGAGCCTTATATTATATTAGGCAGCTTTTCTTTACTTTAGCTGCCTAAGCTTGAATGCCCAGAGTAATAGGCCATCAAGTGGGACCCCTCCCTACCCTAGGATAAGGGCATTAGATAAAGGGAAGGGAAGGGAAGGGAAGGGAAGGAAGGGAAGGGAAGGGAAGGAAGGGAAGGAAGGGAAGGGGCCCACTTGCGAGTACCTTCATTGAATGCCCAGGGTAATTGGCCATAAAATAAAGGTACTAGAAGGTACTCGCAAGTGGGCCCCTCCTGGGCCCCTAGGAGGGGAGGGGTCCCACTTGATATTAGGCAGCCCTTCTTTGAGCTGCCTAAGGCTTGAATGCCAGAGCCATAGGCCATCAAGTGGGACCCCTACGGGCCCACTTGCGAATACCGCCCAGGGTAATTGGCCATAAAATAAAATAAAGGTACTTTAAAGGCACTTGGAAGGTACCTGGAGTACCTTCAAGTACCGGCTTATACCTCTTTTATGGGCATTAAATAAAGGTACTTGCGAGCCTTATATTAGGCAGCTTTTCTTTTCTTGTAGCTGCCTAATATAAGGCTTGAATGCCCAGGAGACCGTTACTTGGTCTATTATTATAAAAAATATGCATAAAATTAATTACCTTTGTATATTTAAAGGCAACTGCCTTAGCCCCCACTTGGCCCGTATAAAACCAATCAGTGGCGTGGCGTAACGAAAGTTCACTTAGTGGCGTAACGAAAGCTCACTCAGTGGCGTAAGAATTAAGTAAGTATGAGTTTGGTACTGGATCAGCATGAGTTTGTTACTGCTCAGCATGGGTTTGTTACTGGATCAGCATGAGTTTGTTACTGGCTCAGCATGGGTTTGTTACTGGCTCAGCATGGGTTTGTTACTGGCTCAGCATGGGTTTGTTACTGGCTCAGCATGGGTTTGTTACTGGCTCAGCATGAGTTTGGTACTTAATTATTACGATTTTACTTGGAATAAGTTACGATTAAAGTTGTTCCGGTTCTACTAAAATTTTATTTGCTTTGACGGGCTTGCCTTCCTAATGGTGGAGACGCTATGAAACTGGGTAAACTAAATACTCCCGTAATAAATATTGATGAACTGGTATTTTATGGTAAGGTAAGGTAAGGTAAGGTAAGGTAAGGTAAGGTAAGGTAAGGTAAGGTAAGGTAAGGTAAGGTAAGGTAAGGTAAGGGGCCCACTTGAGGCAGCTTTTACTTTAGCTGCCTATGGTAAGACTTGAAAAAATATAAATCTAAAAAAGATATTAATTTTATGCCAGATTTTTTATAATAATAGACTAAGCTTTTGCATGCCTAGAGTGGCCCCCTTTAGAGTAGAGGCCCACTTAACTTATAGGAAAGCTAAAACTTTTAAGTGAGTAAGTAACCAAGTGGCCCTCAGTCAGTGCCTTGGCAGCCAGGAGGCCCACTTGCTAAAAGTAGCTATAAGAATTAGAATTAGAATTAGAATTAGAATTAGAATTAGAATTAGAATTAGAATTAGAATTAGAATTAGAATTAGAATTAGAATTAGAATTAGAATTAGAATTAGAATTAGAATTAAATGTTGTTTAAGCATTAATAACTAGAAGATGGGCTTGGAAGCAGCCATTCTACAATGAAAGCGTAACAGCTCACTAGTTTAGCCTAACCAACGTATATATGTTTGGGTACATGAAAATGCCGAAGCTTGTTAGTAGATCCGTCTTAGACCTATGTCTATGTCTATGCCGATGCCTTATACCTATCCCTATCCCTATCCCTATCCCTATCCCTATCCCTATCCCTATCCTATCCTATCCTATCCTATCCTATCCTATCCTATCCTATCCTATCCTTATCCTTCTCTGAAAGAGACTTTACACTAGAAGACAATGTCTTTCTTTAATTTTTTAAAAAAGATTTATGAGATGCCTTTTGGACCCGAAGCTGAGCGAGCTAATTACGAGCAGACATGGTTTTATCCATGGTCGAACCAGTGTCTGTTGCAATAGACTTGGATGACTTGTAGTTAGAGGTGAAATGCCTATCAAGCTCAGGGATAGCTGGTTTCCTGTGAAACCTATATGGGTAAGGTGAGTAGTTACAACAATTCTATGTAGTCGCAAGGTGAATGAGAGTTGATTCAAACTACTTAATCAGACATTAGGCGGGAAGGTTTAATGTCAAAAGGAAAACAGTCCAGAAACACAGCTAAGGTCCCCAATTTATTTGTTTTAATACCGTCCATATTTATATATTTTTAGTTATTCATATTCATATTCATATTCATATTCATATTCATATTCATATTCATATTCATATTCATATTCATATTCATATTCATATTCATATTCATATTCATATTCATATTCATATTCATATTCATATTCATATTCATATTCATATTCATATTCATATTCATATTCATATTCATATTCATATTCATATTTATAGTTATTAAGTGGCCCCTCATTACCTAACTACAGTGAGGTCAAGCCAGTGGGCCCTGCGCTCTAACCGGGGGGCCCACTAGCGCGACGCTCTAACCAGGGGGCCCACTAGCGCGACCCCCAATGAGCAAACTCTGTTTGGACAGCCACCAAGTACCGGACAATTCATCTGGCTCTGGGCGTTACTAGCTTCGGGCCCACTTGAGGCTGTCTAGGTCGAGCCAACCTCTTTAGACTGCCTAGTGGGCTCCTAACGGGAAGGCAGTCGCAAGAGGGTGGCAGTCGCATTGGGTGGGGGACAGCTGCCTTATACAAATAGAAACTGCCTAATAAGTTGGAACTAGAACTAGAACTAGAACTAGAATTAGAACTAGAACTATAATTAGAACTAGAACTAGAAATATAAGAGATTATGGATAAGCGAGCGGATTCGTCTACACCCCTTTTTAATGATCAATCTTTTAATTTAACAGAACTACTAATCAATGAAGTTTATTGTCTTTTTAAAGTGAATTGTCTTTTGAAAGACAACATGAAACGAGGTAACCTACATAATCCCGTAATAAAAAGTTCTTATGCCTTCCAAGTGGCCCCTTCCCTAGGAATAAGGGGCCTACTTTCCAACTCCAAGTGGCCCCTTCCCTAGGAATAAGGGGCCTACTTGCCAACTCCAAGTGGCCCCTTCCCTAAGACTAGGGGCCACTTGCCAACCCCAAGTATTAGGCAGCTAAAAGAAAGAAACGCTGCCTAATATAATATAATATAATATAATATAAGACTCGCTAGTACCGCCCAGAGTCAGGGGGCCATTCAAGTACCGGCCCTCTGGGTAAGCTAGTACCTTAATGCCCCCCCTTTGGTTTGGGGGGGGTTAGCTAGTCCGCCTATGTCTATGGGCGGAATAGCTTACCCCTAGGCGTACTAGCTAGTGGGCCCCCCTCTACCCCCCCAAGCATTAGGCAGCTAAAATAAAAGCTGCCTAATACTTGCGAGTACCTTTATTTTATGCCCAGGGGGCCGGTACTTGGTAGGGGTAGGGGGGGCGGTACTCGCAAGTCTTGGGCAGCTTTTCTTTACTTTCCTTTAGCTGCCTATGGTAAGACTTGAAGGTACTTGGGTGGAATTTGAGGCAACCTCTGTTTGGTCAGCCACAGGCTGTATAGGTCCTGCTGAGGGCCCCCTGGTCGCAGACAGTTAACAACTTATAACTCGATCCCCATTACCTATTCATAGCCACGTTAAAAGACATGTAGGCCACCTATGTCTTTGGGTAAGCGATTCCGCCCCCCCTTTCAAGTACCTTTATGGCCAATTACCCTGTATCTGGGCATTAAGGTACTCCAGGTACCTTCAAGTGGGACCCCTCCCTACCCTAGGGGTCCAGGAGGGGCCCACTTGCGAGTACCTTCAAGTACCTTCAAGTGGGACCCCTCCCTAGGGGGCATTACATAAAGGGGCCCACTTGCGAGTACCGCCCAGGGGGCCATTAAGGTACTAGAATGCCCTCTGGGCGGTACTTGCGAGCCTTCTATTAGGCAGCTTTTATAGTAGCTGCCTAAGGCTTGATTTAATGCCCAGATACAGGGGCCCTAAAGGTACTTGAATGGCCTATACCTCTGGGTAAGCTAGTACGCCCTTAGGCGGACTAGCTAACCCCCCCTACCCCCGTAGGGGTAGGGCCCCCTTTGGGGTTAGCTAGTACCGCCTATGTCTATGTCTACGGCGGCACTAGCTTAGGGCATTAAATGAAGGTACCCGCGAGTATTACCATACCATAGGCAGCTAAAAGAAAAGAGGGCTGCCTCATTCATACTTGGCAAGTATTAGGCAGCTTTTACTTTAGCTGCCTAATACTTGGGGGGTAGAGGGGGCCCACTAGCTAGTACGCCTCAGGGCGTACTAGCTTACCCACAGGGCCCTCAAGGTACCTGCAAGTATTAGGCAGCCCTCTTTTACTTTAGCTGCCTATGGTAATACTCGCGGGTACCGCCCCTTATACCCCTTGGCTTTGGGGGGTAGAGGGGGCCCACTAGCTAGTACGCCTATTCCTAGGGGCGTACTAGCTTACCCAGAGTAATAGGCCATTAAGGTAGCTGGAGTACCGCCCAGGGGAATAGGCCATAAAGGTACTTGGTAGGGGTAGGGGGGCATTAAATTAAGGTACTCGCGAGTCTTACCATAGGCAGCTTTTCTTTATTCAAGTACCTTGATGGCCCCTGTATCTGTATCTGGGCATAAAATAAAGGTACTCGCAAGTGGGCCCCTTCCCTTCCCTTCCCTTCCCTTCCCTTCCCTTCCCTTCCCTTCGGTAGGGGTCCCACTTGGTAGCTGCCTAAGACTTTAAGTTGGACCCCTCCCTACCCTAGGGGAGGGGCCCTAAGGTAAGGGTAGGGGCCCACTTACTTGCCAAGTATGAATGAGGCAGCTAAAGTAAATAAAAGCTGCCTATGGTAATACTCGCGGGTACCTTAATGGCCCCCTTTCAAGTACCTTAATGGCCTATTCCCCTGTATCTGTACCCGGGCATAAAATCAAGGTACTCGCAAGTATTAGGCAGCTTTTATTTAAGCTGCCTAATACTTGGGGGGGGGTTAGCTAGTACGCCTATTTATATGGGCGTACTAGCTTACCCAGAGTCATAGGCCATCAAGTGGGACCCCTCCCTACCCTAGGATAGGATAAGGGGCATTAGATTAAGGGAAGGGCCCACTTGCGAGTACCTTCTAGTACCTTAATGGCCTATTCCCCTGGGCATTAAGGTACTCGCAAGTGGGCCCCTTCCCTTCCCTTCCCTTAATCTAATGCCCCCTAGGGAGGGGTCCCACTTGAATGCCCAGGTACAGATACAGGGGCCCTAAAGGTACTTGCAAGTGGGCCCCTCCCTACCCTAGGGTAAGGGGCATTTCCGAAAGGGGAGGGGCCCACTTACTTGCGAGTACCTTCAAGTCTTACCATAGGCAGCTACAAGAAAGGCTGCCCAAAACAAGACTTGCCAAGTATTAGGCAGCTAAAGTCAAGAAAAGCTGCCTATGGTAATACTCGCGGGTACCGCCCCTTATACCCCTTGGCTTTGGGGGGTAGAGGGGGCCCACTAGCTAGTACGCCTATTCCTAGGGCGTACTAGCTTACCCAGAGTAATAGGCCATAAAGGTACCCGGAGTACCGCCCAGAGTAATAGGCCATTAAGGTACTTGAATGCCCAGGTACAGATACAGGGGCCATAAAGGTACTTTAAAGGTAGCTGGAGTACCGCCCAGGTACAGGGGCCATTAAGGTACTTGGATGGCCTATTCCTCTGTATCTGTCTCTGGGCGGTACTAGCAAGTCGGCGGCAGCTAAAAGGGGAGCTGCCTCAGACTTGACAAGTGGGCCCCCTAGGGGGCCGCTTGGTGGCTCTGGGTGGTACTAGCAAGTATGAATGAGGCAGCTTCAATCAAGTACCTTTCAAGTACCTTTATGGCCCCTGTATCTGTATCTTTAATGGGCATTTAATTAAGGTACTCGCAAGTGGGCCCCTTCCCTTCCCTTCCCTTCGGTAGGGGTCCCACTTGATGGCCTATTCCCCTTTGGTTTGGGGGGGTTAGCTAGTCCGCCTACGTCTATGGGTAAGCAAGTACGGCCAATGTATATGTCTATGGGTAAGCCAGTACCGCCTATGTATATGGGTAAGCTAGTACCTTTATGGCCGATGTCTTTGGGTAAGCTAGTACCTTCAAGTACCTTAATGGCCTATTCCCCTGTACCTTTTATGGGCATTCAATCAAGCCTTATATTAGGCAGCTAAAGGAAAATAAAAGAAGGGCTGCCTAATATCAAGTGGGACCCCTCCCTACCCTACCCTACCCTACCCTACCCTAGGATAGGATAAGGGGCATTACATAAAGGGAAGGGAAGGGGCCCACTTGCGAGTACCTTAATGCCCAGGTACAGATACAGGGGCCATCAAGTGGGACCCCTACGGTAAGGGGCCCACTTGCGAGTACCGCCCCTTATACCCCTTTGGGGGGGTTAGCTAGTACGCCTAGGGGCGTACTAGCTTACCCAGAGGGCATTAAGGTACTTGAAAGGTACTTGAAGGCTCGCAAGTACCTTCAAGTACCTTTATGGCCCCCTGTATCTGTACCTGGGCATTAAATTAAGGTACTCGCAAGTGGGCCCCTTCCCTCTGTATCTGGACCCCTAGGGTAGGGTAGGGAGGGGTCCCACTTGAATGCCCAGAGTAATAGGCCATTAAGGTAGCTGGAGTACCGCCCAGGTACAGGGGAATAGGCCATTAAGGTACTTGAATGTACAGTTGATTAAAAATTGGCTCAAAGTATGGTATGGAAAGCATGTTTATGATCAATGAAGCGATCAAAGCTTACCCATAGGGACGGAACCGATGAAACTCCTTACACAGTAGCACTTGATTGCAAACAGAGGAACAGGAAATCGGTATTTTAAACTTGGACCAGTAAAAAGAAGGGCTGCCTAATACTTGAGAGTGGGCTTGTTTGACAGCCACTAGGCATTTTCTAGACAACCACTAGGCCTACCTAGTGGCTGTCCCTAATCCCAAAGCAAAGACCAAGTGGGCCCCAAAGACTAAGGGGCCCGCTCGCCAAGTATGAATGAGGCAGCTACCAAGTGGGACCCCTACCGAAGGGGCCCACTTACTTGCCAAGTATTAGGCAGCTAAAGTCAAGAAAAGCTGCCTATGGTATGGTAATACTCGCGGGTACCTTCAAGTACCTTAATGGCCCCCCCAAGGGGGGCATTCAAGCCTTATATTATATTAGGCAGCTACAAGAAAAGAAAAGCTGCCTAATATAATATAAGGCTCGCAAGTACCTTTATTTAATGCCCCTTCAAGTACCTTAATGCCCCCTCAAGGGGGGCGGTACTCGCAAGTGGGCCCCTCCTGGACCCCTAGGGTCGGGAGGGGTCCCACTTGACTTGATACCCCTTGGCTTTGGGTATAAGTATAAGGGGGCCCACTAGCTAGTACGCCTATTCCTAGGGGCGTACTAGCTTACCCAGAGTAATAGGCCATTAAGGTACTTGAAGGTACTCGCAAGTGGGCCCCTTCCCTCTGTATCTGGACCCCTAGGGTAGGGAGGGGTCCCACTTGAATGCCCATAAAAGAGTCATATACAGGGCCATAAAGAAAGGTACCTGGAGTACCTTTATGCCCAGATACAGGTACAGGGGCCCTAAAGGTACTTGAATAAAGAAAAGCTGCCTATGGTATGGTAATACTCGCGGGTACCTTAATTAAATGCCCAGAGTAATAGGCCATCAAGTGGGACCCCTACCTACCCTACCCTAGGATAAGGGGCATTAGATTAAGGGAAGGGGCCCACTTGCCAAGTATTACCATACCATAGGCAGCTAAAGTAAAGGAAGAGCTGCCTATAGTAATACTCGCAAGTACCTTTATTTAATGCCCATAAAAGATACAGAGGGCCATTCAAGTACCTTTATGGCCAATTCCCCTTGAGGGGGCATTAAATTAAGGTACTCGCAAGTGGGCCCCTTACCTCTGTATCTGGACCCCTAGGGTAGGGTAGGGTAGGGTAGGGAGGGGTCCCACTTGAAGGTACTTGGAGTACCTTAATGCCCAGGTACAGGGGAATAGGCCATTAAGGTACTTGAATAAAGAAAAGCTGCCTAATACTTGGCAAGTATGAATGAGAATGAGGCAGCCCTCTTTTAGCTGCCTAATGCTTGGGGGTAGAGGGGGGCCCACTAGCTAGTACGCCTAGGGGTAAGCTATTCCGCCCATATCAATTCAATAGGCGGACTAGCTCACCCCCCCAAAGGCCAAAGGGGGCATTCAATTAAGGTACTAGCTTACCCAGATACAGGGGCCATTAAGGTACTTGGAAGGTACCTGGAGTACCTTAAAGTCTTAGGCAGCTAAAGTAAAAGCTGCCCAAGACTTGCGAGTACCTTCAAGTACCTTTATGGCTTATACCTCTTTTATGGGCATTAAATCAAGTCTTAGGCAGCTAAAAGCTGCCCAAGACTTGCGAGTACCGCCCAGAGGGCCGGTACTTGAAAGGTACTTGCGAGCCTTATATTATATTAGGCAGCTTTTCTTTTCTTGTAGCTGCCTAAGGCTTGAATGCCCATAAAAGAGTCATAGGCCATTAAGGTACTTGAATGCCCATAAAAGGTACAGATACAGGGGCCATTCAGGTACTTGAAAGGTACTTTAAGAGCTGACTCATACTTGCTAGTACCGCCCAGAGGTATAGGCCACCCAGGTACCTTAAAGTCTTACCATCCATAGGCAGCTAAAGGAAAGTAAAGAAAAGCTGCCCAAGACAAGACTTGCGAGTACCTTTCAAGTACCTTCAAGTCTTACCATAGGCAGCTAAAGGAAAGGTAAAGCTGCCCAAGACTTGCGAGTACTTTAATGCCCAGATACAGGGGCCATAAAGGTACTTGAAGGTACTAGCCTACCCAGGGGAATAGGCCATTCAGGTACCTGGAGTACCTTAATGCCCAGAGTCATAGGCCATAAAGGTACTTGAATGGCCCCTGTATCTGTATCTGTATTAAAAGGTATCTGTATCTGTATCTGTATCTGTATTAAAAGGTATCTGTATCTGTATTTTAAGGTATCTGTATCTGTATCTGTATCTGTATTAAAAGGTATCTGTATTTTAAGGTATCTGTATCTGTATCTGTATCTGTATTAAAAGGTATCTGTATCTGTATCTGTATTAAAAGGTATCTGTATTTTAAGGTATCTGTATCTGTATCTGTATTAAAAGGTATCTGTATCTGTATCTGTATTAAAAGGTATCTGTATTTTAAGGTATCTGTATCTGTATCTGTATCTGTATTTAAAGGTATCTGTATCTGTATCTGTATCTGTATCTGTATCTGTATCTGTATCTGTATCTGTATCTGTATCTGTATCTGTATCTGTATCTGTATCTGTATTTTAAGGTATCTGTATCTGTATCTGTATCTGTATCTGTATCTGTATCTGTATCTGTATCTGTATCTGTATTAAAAGGTATCTGTATCTGTATCTGTATTTAAAGGTATCTGTATCTGTATCTGTATCTGTATCTGTATCTGTATCTGTATCTGTATCTGTATCTGTATCTGTATCTGTATCTGTATCTGTATTTTAAGGTATCTGTATCTGTATCTGTATCTGTATCTGTATCTGTATCTGTATCTGTATCTGTATCTGTATCTGTATCTGTATCTGTATCTGTATTAAAAGGTATCTGTATTTTAAGGTATCTGTATCTGTATCTGTATCTGTATCTGTATCTGTATCTGTACCTGGGCATTCAAGCCTTAGGCAGCTCAAAGCTGCCTAATATCAAGTGGGACCCCTCCCTACCCTAGGGGGCATAAAGGGGCCCACTTGCGAGTACCGCCCAGATACAGGGGCCATTAAGGTACTTGAAGGCTCGCAAGTACCTTTATTTAATGCCCAGAGGTATAAGCCGGTACTTGAAGGTACTCCAGGTACCTTTCTTTATGGCCTATGACTCTGGGCATTAAGGTACCCGCGAGTATTACCATAGGCAGCTAAAATAAAGAAAAGCTGCCTAATAATTGGCAAGTATTACCTTAGGCAGCCCCCTTTTCTTTTACTTTAGCTGCCTATGGTATGGTAATACTTGGGGGGTAGAGGGGGGCCCACTAGCTAGTACGCCTATTTATTTATATGGGCGTACTAGCTTACCCAGAGTCATAGGCCCTCAAGGTACCTGGAGTACCTTAAAGTCTTACCATAGGCAGCTACAAGAAAGGCTGCCCAAAACAAGACTTGCCAAGTATTAGGCAGCTACAAGAAAAGCTGCCTATGGTAATACTCGCGGGTACCTTAATGCCCAGAGTCATAGGCCATTAAGGTACTTGAATGCCCAGAGTAATAGGCCATAAAGAAAGGTACCTGGAGTACCGCCCCCCTTGAGGGGGCCATCAAGTGGGACCCCTACGGTAAGGGGCCCACTTGCGAGTACCGCCCAGAGGGCATTAAGGTACTTGAAAGGTACTTGGAAGGTACCTGGAGTACCTTAATTTAATGCCCAGGTACAGATACAGGGGCCATAAAGGTACTTGAAGGTACCCGCGAGGGGCCATAAAGGTACTTGAAGGTACCCGCGAGGGGCCATAAAGGTACTTGAAGGTACCCGCGAGGGGCCATAAAGGTACTTGAAGGTACCCGCGAGGGGCCATAAAGGTACTTGAAGGTACCCGCGAGTATTACCATACCATAGGCAGCTTTTCTTTATTGTAGCTGCCTATGGTAATACTTGGCAAGTGGGCCCCTCCTGGGCCCCTAGGGTAGGGAGGGGTCCCACTTAAAGTCTTACCATAGGCAGCTACCAAGTGGGACCCCTACCGAAGGGAAGGGAAGGGAAGGGGCCCACTTGCCAAGTATTAGGCAGCTAAGAGAAGAGCTGCCTATGGTAATACTCACAAGTACCTTCAAGTACCTTCATGGCCCTCTGGGTAAGCTAGTACGCCCCTAGGCGTACTAGCTAACCCCCCCCAAAGGGGGGGCGGTACTTGCGAGCCTTATATTAGGCAGCTTTTCTTTTCTTGTAGCTGCCTAAGGCTTGAATGCCCAGAGGAATAGGCCATAAAGGTACTTGGAGTACCGCCCAGATACAGATACAGGGGCCATCAAGTGGGACCCCTCCCGAAGGGGCCCACTTGCGAGTACCTTCTAGTACCGGCCCCCTGTACCTGGGCATTAAATTAAGGTACTCGCAAGTGGGCCCCTCCCCCTAGGGTAGGGAGGGGTCCCACTTGAATGCCCAGATACAGATACAGGGGAATAGGCCATAAAGGTACTTTAAAGGTACTTGAATAAATAAAAGCTGCCTATGGTAAGACTCGCGAGTACCTTAATGCCCAGAGTCATAGGCCATCAAGGTACTTGGAAGGTACTTGGAAGGTACTTGGAAGGTACTTGGAAGGTACTTGGAAGGTACTTGGAAGGTACTTGGAAGGTACTTGGAAGGTACTTGGAAGGTACTTGGAGTACCGCCCAGGTACAGATACAGGGGCCATCAAGTGGGACCCCTACGGTAAGGGAGGGGAGGGGCCCACTTGCGAGTACCTTAATTTAATGCCCCTTATACCCCTTGGCTTTGGGGTATAAGGGGGGCCCACTAGCTAGTACGCCTATTCCTAGGGGCATTCAATTAAGGTACTAGCTTACCCAGAGTAATAGGCCATGAAGGTACTTGAAAGGTACTTGAATGGCCTATACCTCTGGGTAAGCTAGTACCGCCCCCCCTTTGGTTTGGGGGGGCCCACTAGCTAGTCCGCCTATGGCGCCTATGGGGCCTATGGGCGCCTATGGCGCCTATGGGGTACTAGCCCTAGGTACTTGGAATTTATATTATTATATGGCATAAAATAAATATCTTTTAAACTTCCAAGTACCTTTATGGCCCTATCCCTCTGGGTAAGCTAGTACCGCCATAGGCGCCCATAGGCGCCCATAGGCGCCCATAGGCGCCCATAGGCGCCCATAGGCGCCCATAGGCGGACTAGCTAGTGGGCCCCCCCAAACCAAAGGGGGGCGGTACTAGCTTACCCAGAGGTATAGGCCATTCAAGTACCTTTCAAGTACCTTCATGGCCTATTACTCTGGGTAAGCTAGTACCTTAATTGAATGCCCCTAGGAATAGGCGTACTAGCTAGTGGGCCCCCCTTATACCCCAAAGCCAAGGGGTATAAGGGGCATTAAATTAAGGTACTCGCAAGTGGGCCCCTCCCCTCCCCTTACCGTAGGGGTCCCACTTGATGGCCCCTGTATCTGTACCTGGGCGGTACTCCAAGTACCTTCCAAGTACCTTCCAAGTACCTTCCAAGTACCTTCCAAGTACCTTCCAAGTACCTTCCAAGTACCTTCCAAGTACCTTCCAAGTACCTTGATGGCCTATGACTCTGGGCATTAAGGTACTCGCGAGTCTTACCATAGGCAGCTTTTATTTATTCAAGTACCTTTAAAGTACCTTTATGGCCTATTCCCCTGTATCTGTATCTGGGCATTCAAGTGGGACCCCTCCCTACCCTAGGGGGAGGGGCCCACTTGCGAGTACCTTAATTTAATGCCCAGGTACAGGGGGCCGGTACTAGAAGGTACTCGCAAGTGGGCCCCTTCGGGAGGGGTCCCACTTGATGGCCCCTGTATCTGTATCTGGGCGGTACTCCAAGTACCTTTATGGCCTATTCCTCTGGGCATTCAAGCCTTAGGCAGCTA
Source organism: Microglena sp. YARC (assembly GCA_022414725.1). Taxonomy (NCBI): domain Eukaryota; kingdom Viridiplantae; phylum Chlorophyta; class Chlorophyceae; order Chlamydomonadales; family Chlamydomonadaceae; genus Microglena; species Microglena sp. YARC. Next base: position 27,954 of record JAJSRW010001824.1, on the reverse strand, counting down.
CAAGAAAAGAAAAGCTGCCTAATATAAGGCTCGCAAGTACCGCCCCCCCTTTGGGGGGGGTTAGCTAGTACGCCTAGGGGCGTACTAGCTTACCCAGAGGGCCATGAAGGTACTTGAAGGTACTTGTGAGTATTACCATAGGCAGCTCTTCTCTTAGCTGCCTAATACTTGGCAAGTGGGCCCCTTCCCTTCCCTTCCCTTCGGTAGGGGTCCCACTTGGTAGCTGCCTATGGTAAGACTTTAAGTGGGACCCCTCCCTACCCTAGGGGCCCAGGAGGGGCCCACTTGCCAAGTATTACCATAGGCAGCTACAATAAAGAAAAGCTGCCTATGGTATGGTAATACTCGCGGGTACCTTCAAGTACCTTTATGGCCCCTCGCGGGTACCTTCAAGTACCTTTATGGCCCCTCGCGGGTACCTTCAAGTACCTTTATGGCCCCTCGCGGGTACCTTCAAGTACCTTTATGGCCCCTCGCGGGTACCTTCAAGTACCTTTATGGCCCCTGTATCTGTACCTGGGCATTAAATTAAGGTACTCCAGGTACCTTCCAAGTACCTTTCAAGTACCTTAATGCCCTCTGGGCGGTACTCGCAAGTGGGCCCCTTACCGTAGGGGTCCCACTTGATGGCCCCCTCAAGGGGGGCGGTACTCCAGGTACCTTTCTTTATGGCCTATTACTCTGGGCATTCAAGTACCTTAATGGCCTATGACTCTGGGCATTAAGGTACCCGCGAGTATTACCATAGGCAGCTTTTCTTGTAGCTGCCTAATACTTGGCAAGTCTTGTTTTGGGCAGCCTTTCTTGTAGCTGCCTATGGTAAGACTTTAAGGTACTCCAGGTACCTTGAGGGCCTATGACTCTGGGTAAGCTAGTACGCCCATATAAATAAATAGGCGTACTAGCTAGTGGGCCCCCCTCTACCCCCCAAGTATTACCATACCATAGGCAGCTAAAGTAAAAGAAAAGGGGGCTGCCTAAGGTAATACTTGCCAATTATTAGGCAGCTTTTCTTTATTTTAGCTGCCTATGGTAATACTCGCGGTACCTTAATGCCCAGAGTCATAGGCCATAAAGAAAGGTACCTGGAGTACCTTCAAGTACCGGCTTATACCTCTGGGCATTAAATAAAGGTACTTGCGAGCCTTCAAGTACCTTAATGGCCCCTGTATCTGGGCGGTACTCGCAAGTGGGCCCCTTTATGCCCCTAGGGTAGGGAGGGGTCCCACTTGATATTAGGCAGCTTTGAGCTGCCTAAGGCTTGAATGCCCAGGTACAGATACAGATACAGATACAGATACAGATACAGATACAGATACAGATACCTTAAAATACAGATACCTTTTAATACAGATACAGATACAGATACAGATACAGATACAGATACAGATACAGATACAGATACAGATACAGATACAGATACAGATACCTTAAAATACAGATACAGATACAGATACAGATACAGATACAGATACAGATACAGATACAGATACAGATACAGATACAGATACAGATACCTTTAAATACAGATACAGATACAGATACCTTTTAATACAGATACAGATACAGATACAGATACAGATACAGATACAGATACAGATACAGATACAGATACCTTAAAATACAGATACAGATACAGATACAGATACAGATACAGATACAGATACAGATACAGATACAGATACAGATACAGATACAGATACAGATACAGATACCTTTAAATACAGATACAGATACAGATACAGATACCTTAAAATACAGATACCTTTTAATACAGATACAGATACAGATACCTTTTAATACAGATACAGATACAGATACCTTAAAATACAGATACCTTTTAATACAGATACAGATACAGATACCTTTTAATACAGATACAGATACAGATACAGATACCTTAAAATACAGATACCTTTTAATACAGATACAGATACAGATACAGATACCTTAAAATACAGATACAGATACCTTTTAATACAGATACAGATACAGATACAGATACCTTTTAATACAGATACAGATACAGGGGCCATTCAAGTACCTTTATGGCCTATGACTCTGGGCATTAAGGTACTCCAGGTACCTGAATGGCCTATTCCCCTGGGTAGGCTAGTACCTTCAAGTACCTTTATGGCCCCTGTATCTGGGCATTAAAGTACTCGCAAGTCTTGGGCAGCTTTACCTTTCCTTTAGCTGCCTATGGTAAGACTTGAAGGTACTTGAAAGGTACTCGCAAGTCTTGTCTTGGGCAGCTTTTCTTTACTTTCCTTTAGCTGCCTATGGATGGTAAGACTTTAAGGTACCTGGGTGGCCTATACCTCTGGGCGGTACTAGCAAGTATGAGTCAGCTCTTAAAGTACCTTTCAAGTACCTGAATGGCCCCTGTATCTGTACCTTTTATGGGCATTCAAGTACCTTAATGGCCTATGACTCTTTTTATGGGCATTCAAGCCTTAGGCAGCTACAAGAAAAGAAAAGCTGCCTAATATAATATAAGGCTCGCAAGTACCTTTCAAGTACCGGCCCTCTGGGCGGTACTCGCAAGTCTTGGGCAGCTTTTAGCTGCCTAAGACTTGATTTAATGCCCATAAAAGAGGTATAAGCCATAAAGGTACTTGAAGGTACTCGCAAGTCTTGGGCAGCTTTTACTTTAGCTGCCTAAGACTTTAAGGTACTCCAGGTACCTTCCAAGTACCTTAATGGCCCCTGTATCTGGGTAAGCTAGTACCTTAATTGAATGCCCCCTTTGGCCTTTGGGGGGTGAGCTAGTCCGCCTATTGAATTGATATGGGCGGAATAGCTTACCCCTAGGCGTACTAGCTAGTGGGCCCCCCTCTACCCCCAAGCATTAGGCAGCTAAAAGAGGGCTGCCTCATTCTCATTCATACTTGCCAAGTATTAGGCAGCTTTTCTTTATTCAAGTACCTTAATGGCCTATTCCCCTGTACCTGGGCATTAAGGTACTCCAAGTACCTTCAAGTGGGACCCCTCCCTACCCTACCCTACCCTACCCTAGGGGTCCAGATACAGAGGTAAGGGGCCCACTTGCGAGTACCTTAATTTAATGCCCCCTCAAGGGGAATTGGCCATAAAGGTACTTGAATGGCCCTCTGTATCTTTTATGGGCATTAAATAAAGGTACTTGCGAGTATTACTATAGGCAGCTCTTCCTTTACTTTAGCTGCCTATGGTATGGTAATACTTGGCAAGTGGGCCCCTTCCCTTAATCTAATGCCCCTTATCCTAGGGTAGGGTAGGTAGGGGTCCCACTTGATGGCCTATTACTCTGGGCATTTAATTAAGGTACCCGCGAGTATTACCATACCATAGGCAGCTTTTCTTTATTCAAGTACCTTTAGGGCCCCTGTACCTGTATCTGGGCATAAAGGTACTCCAGGTACCTTTCTTTATGGCCCTGTATATGACTCTTTTATGGGCATTCAAGTGGGACCCCTCCCTACCCTAGGGGTCCAGATACAGAGGGAAGGGGCCCACTTGCGAGTACCTTCAAGTACCTTAATGGCCTATTACTCTGGGTAAGCTAGTACGCCCCTAGGAATAGGCGTACTAGCTAGTGGGCCCCCTTATACTTATACCCCAAAGCCAAGGGGTATCAAGTCAAGTGGGACCCCTCCCGACCCTAGGGGTCCAGGAGGGGCCCACTTGCGAGTACCGCCCCCCTTGAGGGGGCATTAAGGTACTTGAAGGGGCATTAAATAAAGGTACTTGCGAGCCTTATATTATATTAGGCAGCTTTTCTTTTCTTGTAGCTGCCTAATATAATATAAGGCTTGAATGCCCCCTTGGGGGGGCCATTAAGGTACTTGAAGGTACCCGCGAGTATTACCATACCATAGGCAGCTTTTCTTGACTTTAGCTGCCTAATACTTGGCAAGTAAGTGGGCCCCTTCGGTAGGGGTCCCACTTGGTAGCTGCCTCATTCATACTTGGCGAGCGGGCCCCTTAGTCTTTGGGGCCCACTTGGTCTTTGCTTTGGGATTAGGGACAGCCACTAGGTAGGCCTAGTGGTTGTCTAGAAAATGCCTAGTGGCTGTCAAACAAGCCCACTCTCAAGTATTAGGCAGCCCTTCTTTTTACTGGTCCAAGTTTAAAATACCGATTTCCTGTTCCTCTGTTTGCAATCAAGTGCTACTGTGTAAGGAGTTTCATCGGTTCCGTCCCTATGGGTAAGCTTTGATCGCTTCATTGATCATAAACATGCTTTCCATACCATACTTTGAGCCAATTTTTAATCAACTGTACATTCAAGTACCTTAATGGCCTATTCCCCTGTACCTGGGCGGTACTCCAGCTACCTTAATGGCCTATTACTCTGGGCATTCAAGTGGGACCCCTCCCTACCCTACCCTAGGGGTCCAGATACAGAGGGAAGGGGCCCACTTGCGAGTACCTTAATTTAATGCCCAGGTACAGATACAGGGGGCCATAAAGGTACTTGAAGGTACTTGCGAGCCTTCAAGTACCTTTCAAGTACCTTAATGCCCTCTGGGTAAGCTAGTACGCCCCTAGGCGTACTAGCTAACCCCCCCCAAAGGGGTATAAGGGGCGGTACTCGCAAGTGGGCCCCTTACCGTAGGGGTCCCACTTGATGGCCCCTGTATCTGTACCTGGGCATTAAGGTACTCGCAAGTGGGCCCCTTCCCTTCCCTTTATGTAATGCCCCTTATCCTATCCTAGGGTAGGGTAGGGTAGGGTAGGGTAGGGAGGGGTCCCACTTGATATTAGGCAGCCCTTCTTTTATTTTCCTTTAGCTGCCTAATATAAGGCTTGATTGAATGCCCATAAAAGGTACAGGGGAATAGGCCATTAAGGTACTTGAAGGTACTAGCTTACCCAAAGACATCGGCCATAAAGGTACTAGCTTACCCATATACATAGGCGGTACTGGCTTACCCATAGACATATACATTGGCCGTACTTGCTTACCCATAGACGTAGGCGGACTAGCTAACCCCCCCAAACCAAAGGGGAATAGGCCATCAAGTGGGACCCCTACCGAAGGGAAGGGAAGGGAAGGGGCCCACTTGCGAGTACCTTAATTAAATGCCCATTAAAGATACAGATACAGGGGCCATAAAGGTACTTGAAAGGTACTTGATTGAAGCTGCCTCATTCATACTTGCTAGTACCACCCAGAGCCACCAAGCGGCCCCCTAGGGGGCCCACTTGTCAAGTCTGAGGCAGCTCCCCTTTTAGCTGCCGCCGACTTGCTAGTACCGCCCAGAGACAGATACAGAGGAATAGGCCATCCAAGTACCTTAATGGCCCCTGTACCTGGGCGGTACTCCAGCTACCTTTAAAGTACCTTTATGGCCCCTGTATCTGTACCTGGGCATTCAAGTACCTTAATGGCCTATTACTCTGGGCGGTACTCCGGGTACCTTTATGGCCTATTACTCTGGGTAAGCTAGTACGCCCCTAGGAATAGGCGTACTAGCTAGTGGGCCCCCTCTACCCCCCAAAGCCAAGGGGTATAAGGGGCGGTACCCGCGAGTATTACCATAGGCAGCTTTTCTTGACTTTAGCTGCCTAATACTTGGCAAGTCTTGTTTTGGGCAGCCTTTCTTGTAGCTGCCTATGGTAAGACTTGAAGGTACTCGCAAGTAAGTGGGCCCCTCCCCTTTCGGAAATGCCCCTTACCCTAGGGTAGGGAGGGGCCCACTTGCAAGTACCTTTAGGGCCCCTGTATCTGTACCTGGGCATTCAAGTGGGACCCCTCCCTAGGGGGCATTAGATTAAGGGAAGGGAAGGGAAGGGGCCCACTTGCGAGTACCTTAATGCCCAGGGGAATAGGCCATTAAGGTACTAGAAGGTACTCGCAAGTGGGCCCCTTCCCTTAATCTAATGCCCCTTATCCTATCCTAGGGTAGGGAGGGGTCCCACTTGATGGCCTATGACTCTGGGTAAGCTAGTACGCCCATATAAATAGGCGTACTAGCTAACCCCCCCCAAGTATTAGGCAGCTTAAATAAAAGCTGCCTAATACTTGCGAGTACCTTGATTTTATGCCCGGGTACAGATACAGGGGAATAGGCCATTAAGGTACTTGAAAGGGGGCCATTAAGGTACCCGCGAGTATTACCATAGGCAGCTTTTATTTACTTTAGCTGCCTCATTCATACTTGGCAAGTAAGTGGGCCCCTACCCTTACCTTAGGGCCCCTCCCCCTAGGGTAGGGAGGGGTCCAACTTAAAGTCTTAGGCAGCTACCAAGTGGGACCCCTACCGAAGGGAAGGGAAGGGAAGGGAAGGGAAGGGAAGGGAAGGGAAGGGGCCCACTTGCGAGTACCTTTATTTTATGCCCAGATACAGATACAGGGGCCATCAAGGTACTTGAATAAAGAAAAGCTGCCTATGGTAAGACTCGCGAGTACCTTAATTTAATGCCCCCCTACCCCTACCAAGTACCTTTATGGCCTATTCCCCTGGGCGGTACTCCAGCTACCTTAATGGCCTATTACTCTGGGTAAGCTAGTACGCCCCTAGGAATAGGCGTACTAGCTAGTGGGCCCCCTCTACCCCCCAAAGCCAAGGGGTATAAGGGGCGGTACCCGCGAGTATTACCATAGGCAGCTAAAGTAAAAGAGGGCTGCCTAATACTTGCAGGTACCTTGAGGGCCCTGTGGGTAAGCTAGTACGCCCTGAGGCGTACTAGCTAGTGGGCCCCCTCTACCCCCAAGTATTAGGCAGCTAAAGTAAAAGCTGCCTAATACTTGCCAAGTATGAATGAGGCAGCCCTCTTTTCTTTTAGCTGCCTATGGTATGGTAATACTCGCGGGTACCTTCATTTAATGCCCTAAGCTAGTGCCGCCGTAGACATAGACATAGGCGGTACTAGCTAACCCCAAAGGGGGCCCTACCCCTACGGGGGTAGGGGGGGTTAGCTAGTCCGCCTAAGGGCGTACTAGCTTACCCAGAGGTATAGGCCATTCAAGTACCTTTAGGGCCCCTGTATCTGGGCATTAAATCAAGCCTTAGGCAGCTACTATAAAAGCTGCCTAATAGAAGGCTCGCAAGTACCGCCCAGAGGGCATTCTAGTACCTTAATGGCCCCCTGGGCGGTACTCGCAAGTGGGCCCCTTTATGTAATGCCCCCTAGGGAGGGGTCCCACTTGAAGGTACTTGAAGGTACTCGCAAGTGGGCCCCTCCTGGACCCCTAGGGTAGGGAGGGGTCCCACTTGAAGGTACCTGGAGTACCTTAATGCCCAGATACAGGGTAATTGGCCATAAAGGTACTTGAAAGGGGGGGCGGAATCGCTTACCCAAAGACATAGGTGGCCTACATGTCTTTTAACGTGGCTATGAATAGGTAATGGGGATCGAGTTATAAGTTGTTAACTGTCTGCGACCAGGGGGCCCTCAGCAGGACCTATACAGCCTGTGGCTGACCAAACAGAGGTTGCCTCAAATTCCACCCAAGTACCTTCAAGTCTTACCATAGGCAGCTAAAGGAAAGTAAAGAAAAGCTGCCCAAGACTTGCGAGTACCGCCCCCCCTACCCCTACCAAGTACCGGCCCCCTGGGCATAAAATAAAGGTACTCGCAAGTATTAGGCAGCTTTTATTTTAGCTGCCTAATGCTTGGGGGGGTAGAGGGGGGCCCACTAGCTAGTACGCCTAGGGGTAAGCTATTCCGCCCATAGACATAGGCGGACTAGCTAACCCCCCCCAAACCAAAGGGGGGGCATTAAGGTACTAGCTTACCCAGAGGGCCGGTACTTGAATGGCCCCCTGACTCTGGGCGGTACTAGCGAGTCTTATATTATATTATATTATATTATATTAGGCAGCGTTTCTTTCTTTTAGCTGCCTAATACTTGGGGTTGGCAAGTGGCCCCTAGTCTTAGGGAAGGGGCCACTTGGAGTTGGCAAGTAGGCCCCTTATTCCTAGGGAAGGGGCCACTTGGAGTTGGAAAGTAGGCCCCTTATTCCTAGGGAAGGGGCCACTTGGAAGGCATAAGAACTTTTTATTACGGGATTATGTAGGTTACCTCGTTTCATGTTGTCTTTCAAAAGACAATTCACTTTAAAAAGACAATAAACTTCATTGATTAGTAGTTCTGTTAAATTAAAAGATTGATCATTAAAAAGGGGTGTAGACGAATCCGCTCGCTTATCCATAATCTCTTATATTTCTAGTTCTAGTTCTAATTATAGTTCTAGTTCTAATTCTAGTTCTAGTTCTAGTTCTAGTTCCAACTTATTAGGCAGTTTCTATTTGTATAAGGCAGCTGTCCCCCACCCAATGCGACTGCCACCCTCTTGCGACTGCCTTCCCGTTAGGAGCCCACTAGGCAGTCTAAAGAGGTTGGCTCGACCTAGACAGCCTCAAGTGGGCCCGAAGCTAGTAACGCCCAGAGCCAGATGAATTGTCCGGTACTTGGTGGCTGTCCAAACAGAGTTTGCTCATTGGGGGTCGCGCTAGTGGGCCCCCTGGTTAGAGCGTCGCGCTAGTGGGCCCCCCGGTTAGAGCGCAGGGCCCACTGGCTTGACCTCACTGTAGTTAGGTAATGAGGGGCCACTTAATAACTATAAATATGAATATGAATATGAATATGAATATGAATATGAATATGAATATGAATATGAATATGAATATGAATATGAATATGAATATGAATATGAATATGAATATGAATATGAATATGAATATGAATATGAATATGAATATGAATATGAATATGAATATGAATATGAATATGAATATGAATATGAATAACTAAAAAATATATAAATATGGACGGTATTAAAACAAATAAATTGGGGACCTTAGCTGTGTTTCTGGACTGTTTTCCTTTTGACATTAAACCTTCCCGCCTAATGTCTGATTAAGTAGTTTGAATCAACTCTCATTCACCTTGCGACTACATAGAATTGTTGTAACTACTCACCTTACCCATATAGGTTTCACAGGAAACCAGCTATCCCTGAGCTTGATAGGCATTTCACCTCTAACTACAAGTCATCCAAGTCTATTGCAACAGACACTGGTTCGACCATGGATAAAACCATGTCTGCTCGTAATTAGCTCGCTCAGCTTCGGGTCCAAAAGGCATCTCATAAATCTTTTTTAAAAAAATTAAAGAAAGACATTGTCTTCTAGTGTAAAGTCTCTTTCAGAGAAGGATAAGGATAGGATAGGATAGGATAGGATAGGATAGGATAGGATAGGATAGGATAGGGATAGGGATAGGATAGGGATAGGGATAGGGATAGGGATAGGTATAAGGCATCGGCATAGACATAGACATAGGTCTAAGACGGATCTACTAACAAGCTTCGGCATTTTCATGTACCCAAACATATATACGTTGGTTAGGCTAAACTAGTGAGCTGTTACGCTTTCATTGTAGAATGGCTGCTTCCAAGCCCATCTTCTAGTTATTAATGCTTAAACAACATTTAATTCTAATTCTAATTCTAATTCTAATTCTAATTCTAATTCTAATTCTAATTCTAATTCTAATTCTAATTCTAATTCTAATTCTAATTCTAATTCTAATTCTATTCTAATTCTTATAGCTACTTTTAGCAAGTGGGCCTCCTGGCTGCCAAGGCACTGACTGAGGGCCACTTGGTTACTTACTCACTTAAAAGTTTTAGCTTTCCTATAAGTTAAGTGGGCCTCTACTCTAAAGGGGCCACTCTAGGCATGCAAAAGCTTAGTCTATTATTATAAAAAATCTGGCATAAAATTAATATCTTTTTTAGATTTATATTTTTCAAGTCTTACCATAGGCAGCTAAAGTAAAAGCTGCCTCAAGTGGGCCCCTTACCTTACCTTACCTTACCTTACCTTACCTTACCTTACCTTACCTTACCTTACCTTACCTTACCTTACCTTACCTTACCATAAAATACCAGTTCATCAATATTTATTACGGGAGTATTTAGTTTACCCAGTTTCATAGCGTCTCCACCATTAGGAAGGCAAAGCCCGTCAAAGCAAATAAAATTTTAGTAGAACCGGAACAACTTTAATCGTAACTTATTCCAAGTAAAATCGTAATAATTAAGTACCAAACTCATGCTGAGCCAGTAACAAACCCATGCTGAGCCAGTAACAAACCCATGCTGAGCCAGTAACAAACCCATGCTGAGCCAGTAACAAACCCATGCTGAGCCAGTAACAAACTCATGCTGATCCAGTAACAAACCCATGCTGAGCCAGTAACAAACTCATGCTGATCCAGTACCAAACTCATACTTACTTAATTCTTACGCCACTGAGTGAGCTTTCGTTACGCCACTAAGTGAACTTTCGTTACGCCACGCCACTGATTGGTTTTATACGGGCCAAGTGGGGCTCAAGGCAGTTGCCTTTAAATATACAAAGGTAATTAATTTTATGCATATTTTTTATAATAATAGACCAAGTAACGGTCTCCTGGGCATTCAAGCCTTATATTAGGCAGCTACAAGAAAAGAAAAGCTGCCCTAATATAAGGCTCGCAAGTACCTTTATTTAATGCCCATAAAAGAGGTATAAGCCGGTACTTGAAGGTACTCCAGGTACCTTCCAAGTGCCTTTAAAGTACCTTTATTTTATTTTAGGCCTAATTACCCTGGGCGGTATTCGCAAGTGGGCCCGTAGGGGTCCCCACTTGGCCTATGCTCGCTACCTGGGCTTTGGGGTATACTCTAGTAGTAACCTAGCTTAGGCAAGTACCAATTGCAAAGTATTAATCAAGTACCTTCAAGTGGGACTCCCTCCCTACCCTACCCCTAGGGGTCCAGATCCCTTGCCCTTCAGGTACCATTCGGTACTAGAAGCCCTCTGGGTAAGTACCTTAATTGAATGTACTAGCTAGTGGCCCCCTTATACCCAAAGGGGCATTAAAATTTGCGACCTTATACTTTATGGCCCAGAGTAATAGGCCCATCAAGTGGGACCCCTCCCTACTAGGCCTAAGATAGGGCATTTTAGATAGGGAAGGGAAGGGGCCCACTTGCCAGTACCTTCATTGAATGCCCAGGGTAATTGGCCATAAAATAAAGGTACTAGAAGGTACTCGCAAGTGGGCCCCTCCTGGGCCCCTAGGGAGGGGAGGGGTCCCACTTGATATTAGGCAGCCCTTCTTTGAGCTGCCTAAGGCTTGAATGCCCAGAGCCATAGGCCATCAAGTGGGACCCCTACGGGCCCACTTGCGAATACCGCCCAGGGTAATTGGCCATAAAATAAAATAAAGGTACTTTAAAGGCACTTGGAAGGTACCTGGAGTACCTTCAAGTACCGGCTTATACCTCTTTTATGGGCATTAAATAAAGGTACTTGCGAGCCTTATATTAGGCAGCTTTTCTTTTCTTGTAGCTGCCTAATATAAGGCTTGAATGCCCAGGAGACCGTTACTTGGTCTATTATTATAAAAAAATATGCATAAAATTAATTACCTTTGTATATTTAAAGGCAACTGCCTTAGCCCCCACTTGCCCGTATAAAACCAATCAGTGGCGTGGCGTAACGAAAGTTCACTTAGTGGCGTAACGAAAGCTCACTCAGTGGCGTAAGAATTAAGTAAGTATGAGTTTGGTACTGGATCAGCATGAGTTTGTTACTGGCTCAGCATGGGTTTGTTACTGGATCAGCATGAGTTTGTTACTGGCTCAGCATGGGTTTGTTACTGGCTCAGCATGGGTTTGTTACTGGCTCAGCATGGGTTTGTTACTGGCTCAGCATGGGTTTGTTACTGGCTCAGCATGAGTTTGGTACTTAATTATTACGATTTTACTTGGAATAAGTTACGATTAAAGTTGTTCCGGTTCTACTAAAATTTTATTTGCTTTGACGGGCTTGCCTTCCTAATGGTGGAGACGCTATGAAACTGGGTAAACTAAATACTCCCGTAATAAATATTGATGAACTGGTATTTTATGGTAAGGTAAAGGTAAGGTAAGGTAAGTAAGGTAAGGTAAGGTAAGTAAGGTAAGGTAAGGTAAGGTAAGGTAAGGTAAGGGCCCACTTGAGGCAGCTTTTTACTTTAGCTGCCTATGGTAAGACTTGAAAAATATAAATCTAAAAAGATATTAATTTTATGCCAGATTTTTTATAATAATAGACTAAGCTTTTTGCATGCCTAGAGTGGCCCCCTTTAGAGTAGAGGCCCACTTAACTTATAGGAAAGCTAAAACTTTTAAGTGAGTAAGTAACAAGTGGCCTCAGTCAGTGCCTTGGCAGCCAGGAGGCCCACTTGCTAAAAGTAGCTATAAAAGAATTAGAATTAGAATTAGAATTAGAATTAGAATTAGAATTAGAATTAGAATTAGAATTAGAATTAGAATTAGAATTAGAATTAGAATTAGAATTAGAATTAGAATTAGAATTAAATGTTGTTTAAGCATTAATAACTAGAAGATGGGCTTGGAAGCAGCCATTCTACAATGAAAGCGTAACAGCTCACTAGTTTAGCCTAACCAACGTATATATGTTTGGGTACATGAAAATGCCGAAGCTTGTTAGTAGATCCGTCTTAGACCTAATGTCTATGTCTATGCCCGATGCCTTATACCTATCCCCCTATCCCTATCCCTATCCCTATCCCTATCCCTATCCTATCCTATCCTATCCTATCCTATCCTATCCTATCCTATCCTATCCTTATCCTTCTCTGAAAGAGACTTTACACTAGAAGACAATGTCTTTCTTTAATTTTTTAAAAAAGATTTATGAGATGCCTTTTGGACCCGAAGCTGAGCGAGCTAATTACGAGCAGACATGGTTTTATCCATGGTCGAACCAGTGTCTGTTGCAATAGACTTGGATGACTTGTAGTTAGAGGTGAAATGCCTATCAAGCTCAGGGATAGCTGGTTTCCTGTGAAACCTATATGGGGTAAGGTGAGTAGTTACAACAATTCTATGTAGTCGCAAGGTGAATGAGAGTTGATTCAAACTACTTAATCAGACATTAGGCGGGAAGGTTTAATGTCAAAAGGAAAACAGTCCAGAAACACAGCTAAGGTCCCCAATTTATTTGTTTTAATACCGTCATATTTATATATTTTTAGTTATTCATATTCATATTCATATTCATATTCATATTCATATTCATATTCATATTTCATATTCATATTCATATTCATATTCATTATTCATATTTCATATTCATATCATATTCATATTCATATTCATATTCATATTCATATTCATATTCATATTCATATTCATATTCATATTCATATTCATATTTATAGTTATTAAGTGGCCCCTCATTACCTAACTACAGTGAGGTCAAGCCAGTGGGCCCTGCGCTCTAAACCGGGGGGCCCACTAGCGCGACGCTCTAACCAGGGGGCCCACTAGCGCGACCCCCAATGAGCAAACTCTGTTTGGACAGCCACCAAGTACCGGACAATTCATCTGGCTCTGGGCGTTACTAGCTTCGGGCCCACTTGAGGCTGTCTAGGTCGAGCCAACCTCTTTAGACTGCCTAGTGGGCTCCTAACGGGAAGGCAGTCGCAAGAGGGTGGCAGTCGCATTGGGTGGGGGACAGCTGCCTTATACAAATAGAAACTGCCTAATAAGTTGGAACTAGAACTAGAACTAGAACTAGAATTAGAACTAGAACTATAATTAGAACTAGAACTAGAAATATAAGAGATTATGGATAAGCGAGCGGATTCGTCTACACCCCTTTTTAATGATCAATCTTTTAATTTAACAGAACTACTAATCAATGAAGTTTATTGTCTTTTTAAAGTGAATTGTCTTTTGAAAGACAACATGAAACGAGGTAACCTACATAATCCCGTAATAAAAAGTTCTTATGCCTTCCAAGTGGCCCCTTCCCTAGGAATAAGGGGCCTACTTTCCAACTCCAAGTGGCCCCTTCCCTAGGAATAAGGGCCTACTTGCCAACTCCAAGTGGCCCTTCCCTAAGACTAGGGGCCACTTGCCAACCCCAAGTATTAGGCAGCTAAAAGAAAGAAACGCTGCCTAATATAATATAATATAATATAATATAAGACTCGCTAGTACCGCCCAGAGTCAGGGGGCCATTCAAGTACCGGCCCTCTGGGTAAGCTAGTACCTTAATGCCCCCCCTTTGGTTTGGGGGGGTTAGCTAGTCCGCCTATGTCTATGGGCGGAATAGCTTACCCCTAGGCGTACTAGCTAGTGGGCCCCCCTCTACCCCCCCAAGCATTAGGCAGCTAAAATAAAAGCTGCCTAATACTTGCGAGTACCTTTATTTTATGCCCAGGGGGCCGGTACTTGGTAGGGGTAGGGGGGGCGTACTCGCAAGTCTTGGGCAGCTTTTCTTTACTTTCCTTTAGCTGCCTATGTAAGACTTGAAGGTACTTGGGTGGAATTTGAGGCAACCTCTGTTTGGTCAGCCACAGGCTGTATAGGTCCTGCTGAGGGCCCCCTGGTCGCAGACAGTTAACAACTTATAACTCGATCCCCATTACCTATTCATAGCCACGTTTAAAAGACATGTAGGCCACCTATGTCTTTGGGTAAGCGATTCCGCCCCCCCTTTCAAGTACCTTTATGGCCAATTACCCTGTATCTGGGCATTAAGGTACTCCAGGTACCTTCAAGTGGGACCCCTCCCTACCCTAGGGGTCCAGGAGGGGCCCACTTGCGAGTACCTTCAAAGTACCTTCAAGTGGGACCCCTCCCTAGGGGGCATTACATAAAGGGGCCCACTTGCGAGTACCGCCCAGGGGGCCATTAAGGTACTAGAATGCCCTCTGGGCGGTACTTGCGAGCCTTCTATTAGGCAGCTTTTTATAGTAGCTGCCTAAGGCTTGATTTAATGCCCAGATACAGGGGCCCTAAAGGTACTTGAATGGCCTATACCTCTGGGTAAGCTAGTACGCCCTTAGGCGGACTAGCTAACCCCCCCTACCCCCGTAGGGGTAGGGCCCCCTTTGGGGTTAGCTAGTACCGCCTATGTCTATGTCTACGGCGGCACTAGCTTAGGGCATTAAATGAAGGTACCCGCGAGTATTACCATACCATAGGCAGCTAAAAGAAAAGAGGGCTGCCTCATTCATACTTGGCAAGTATTAGGCAGCTTTTACTTTAGCTGCCTAATACTTGGGGGGTAGAGGGGGCCCACTAGCTAGTACGCCTCAGGGCGTACTAGCTTACCCACAGGGCCCTCAAGGTACCTGCAAGTATTAGGCAGCCCTCTTTACTTTAGCTGCCTATGGTAATACTCGCGGGTACCGCCCCTTATACCCCTTGGCTTTGGGGGGTAGAGGGGGCCCACTAGCTAGTACGCCTATTCCTAGGGGCGTACTAGCTTACCCAGAGTAATAGGCCATTAAGGTAGCTGGAGTACCGCCCAGGGGAATAGGCCATAAAGGTACTTGGTAGGGGTAGGGGGGCATTAAATTAAGGTACTCGCGAGTCTTACCATAGGCAGCTTTTCTTTATTCAAGTACCTTGATGGCCCCTGTATCTGTATCTGGGCATAAAATAAAGGTACTCGCAAGTGGGCCCCTTCCCTTCCCTTCCCTTCCCTTCCCTTCCCTTCCCTTCGGTAGGGGTCCCACTTGGTAGCTGCCTAAGACTTTAAGTTGGACCCCTCCCTACCCTAGGGGGAGGGGCCCTAAGGTAAGGGTAGGGCCCACTTACTTGCCAAGTATGAATGAGGCAGCTAAAGTAAATAAAAGCTGCCTATGGTAATACTCGCGGGTACCTTAATGGCCCCCTTTCAAGTACCTTAATGGCCTATTCCCCTGTATCTGTACCCGGGCATAAAATCAAGGTACTCGCAAGTATTAGGCAGCTTTATTTAAGCTGCCTAATACTTGGGGGGGGGTTAGCTAGTACGCCTATTTATATGGGCGTACTAGCTTACCCAGAGTCATAGGCCATCAAGTGGGACCCCTCCCTACCCTAGGATAGGATAAGGGGCATTAGATTAAGGGAAGGGGCCCACTTGCGAGTACCTTCTAGTACCTTAATGGCCTATTCCCCTGGGCATTAAGGTACTCGCAAGTGGGCCCCTTCCCTTCCCTTCCCTTAATCTAATGCCCCTAGGGAGGGGTCCCACTTGAATGCCCAGGTACAGATACAGGGGCCCTAAAGGTACTTGCAAGTGGGCCCCTCCCTACCCTAGGGTAAGGGGCATTTCCGAAAGGGGAGGGCCCACTTACTTGCGAGTACCTTCAAGTCTTACCATAGGCAGCTACAAGAAAGGCTGCCCAAAACAAGACTTGCCAAGTATTAGGCAGCTAAAGTCAAGAAAAGCTGCCTATGGTAATACTCGCGGTACCGCCCCTTATACCCCTTGGCTTTGGGGGGTAGAGGGGCCCACTAGCTAGTACGCCTATTCCTAGGGGCGTACTAGCTTACCCAGAGTAATAGGCCATAAAGGTACCCGGAGTACCGCCCCAGAGTAATAGGCCATTAAGGTACTTGAATGCCCAGGTACAGATACAGGGGCCATAAAGGTACTTTAAAGTAGCTGGAGTACGCCCAGGTACAGGGCCATTAAGGTACTTGGATGGCCTATTTCCTCTGTATCTGTCTCTGGGCGGTACTAGCAAGTCGGCGGCAGCTAAAAAGGGGAGCTGCCTCAGACTTGACAAGTGGGCCCCTAGGGGCCGCTTGGTGGCTCTGGGTGGTACTAGCAAGTATGAATGAGGCAGCTTCAATCAAGTACCTTCAAGTACCTTTATGGCCCCTGTATCTGTATCTTAATGGGCATTTTAATTAAGGTACTCGCAAGTGGCCCCTTCCCTTCCCTTCCCTTCGGTAGGGGTCCCACTTGATGGCCTATTCCCCTTTGGTTTGGGGGGGGTTAGCTAGTCCGCCTACGTCTATGGGTAAGCAAGTACGGCCAATGTATATGTCTATGGGTAAGCCAGTACCGCTATGTATATGGGTAAGCTAGTACCTTTATGGCCGATGTCTTTGGGTAAGCTAGTACCTTCAAGTACCTTAATGGCCTATTCCCCTGTACCTTTATGGGCATTCAATCAAGCCTTATTATTAGGCAGCTAAAGGAAAATAAAAGAAGGGCTGCCTAATATCAAGTGGGACCCCTCCCTACCCTACCCTACCCTACCCTACCCTAGGATAGGATAAGGGCAATTACATAAAGGGAAGGGAAGGGGCCACTTTGCGAGTACCTTAATGCCCAGGTACAGATACAGGGGCCATCAAGTGGGACCCTACGGTAGGGGCCCACTTGCGAGTACCGCCCCTTATACCCCTTTGGGGGGGGTTAGCTAGTACGCCTAGGGGCGTACTAGCTTACCCAGAGGGCATTAAGGTACTGAAAGGTATTGAAGGCTCGCAAGTACCTTCAAGTACCTTTATGGCCCCCTGTATCTGTACCTGGGCAATTAAATTAAGGTACTCGCAAGTGGGCCCCTTCGCCTCTGTATCTGGACCCCTAGGGTAGGGTAGGGAGGGGTCCCACTTGAATGCCCAGAGTAATAGGCCATTAAGGTAGCTGGAGTACCGCCCCAGTACAGGGGAATTAGGCCATTAAGGTACTTGAATGTACAGTGATTAAAAATTGGCTCAAAAGTATGGTATGGAAAGCATGTTTATGATCAATGAAGCGATCAAAGCTTACCCATAGGGACGGAACCGATGAAACTCCTTACACAGTAGCACTTGATTGCAACAGAGGAACAGGAAATCGGTATTTTAAACTTGGACCAGTAAAAAGAAGGGCTGCCTAATACTTGAGAGTGGGCTTGTTTGACAGCCACTAGGCATTTTCTAGACAACCACTAGGCCTACCTAGTGGCTGTCCCTAATCCCAAAGCAAAGACCAAGTGGGCCCCAAAGACTAAGGGGCCCGCTCGCCAAGTATGAATGAGGCAGCTACCAAGTGGGACCCCTACCGAAGGGCCCACTTACTTGCCAAGTATATTAGGCAGCTAAAGTCAAGAAAAGCTGCCTATGTATGGTAATACTCGCGGGTACCTTCAAGTACCTTAATGGCCCCCCCCAAGGGGCATTCAAGCCTTTATTATATTAGGCAGCTACAAGAAAGAAAAGCTGCCTAATATAATATAAGGCTCGCAAGTACCTTTATTTAATGCCCCTTCAAGTACCTTAATGCCCCTCAAGGGGGGCGGTACTCGCAAGTGGGCCCCTCTGGCCCTAGGGTGTCGGAGGGGTCCCACTTGACTTGATACCCCTTGGCTTTGGGGTATAAGTATAAGGGGGCCACTAGCTAGTACGCCTATTCCTAGGGGGCGTACTAGCTTACCCAGAGTAATTAGGCCATTAAGGTACTTGAAGGTACTCGCAAGTGGGCCCCTTCCCTCTGTATCTGGGACCCCTAGGGTAGGGAGGGGTCCCACTTGAATGCCATAAAAGAGTCATATACAGTGGCCATAAAGAAGGTACCTGGAGTACCTTTTATGCCCAGATACAGGTACAGGGGCCCTAAAGGTACTTGAATAAAGAAAAGCTGCCCTAATGGTATGGTAATACTCGCGGGTACCTTAATTAATGCCCAGAGTAATAGGCCATCAAGTGGGACCCCTACCTACCCTACCTAGGATAGGGGCATTAGATTAAGGAAGGGGCCACTTGCCAATTATTACCATACCATAGGCAGCTAAAGTAAAAGGAAGAGCTGCTATAGTAATACTCGCAAGTACCTTTATTTAATGCCCACTAAAAGATACAGAGGGCCATTCAAGTACCTTTATGGCCCAGATTCCCCTTGAGGGGCATTAAATTAAGGTACTCGCAAGTGGGCCCCTTACCTCTGTATCTGGACCCCTAGGGTAGGTTAGGGTAGGGTAGGGAGGGGTCCCACTTGAAGTGGTACTTGGAAGTACCTATATTATGCCCAGGTACAGGGGAATAGGCCTTTAAGGTACTTTGAATAAAAGAAAGCTGCCTACAACTTGGCAATATTAATGAATGAGATTGAGGCAGCCCTCTTTAGCTGCCTAATGCTTGGGGTAGAGCGGGGGGCTCGCCCACTAGCTAGTACGCCTAGGGGTAAGCTATTCACGCCATTTAATCAATTTCAATAGGCGGACTAGCTCACCCCCCAAAGGCCATAAGGCGGGCATTCAATAGGTACAGGACTTTCCCAGATACAGGGGCCATTAAGTACTTGCGGAATACCTGTTGATGGAGTTACCTTTAAAGTCTTAGGCAGCTAAAGTAAAAGCTGACCAAGACTGCGCGAGCTACCTTCAAGCTACCTTTATGGCTTATACCTCTTTGATGGGCATTAAATCAAGTCTTAGGCAGCTAAAAGCTGCCCAAGCACTTGCGCAGTACCGCCCAGAGGCCGGTACTTGAAAGGTACTTGCGAGCCTTATATTATATTAGGCAGTTTTCTTCTTTTCTTGTAGCTGCCTTAAGCTTGAATGCCCATAAAGAGTCATAGGCCATGTAAGTACGTCTTGAATGCCCATAAAAAAGGGGACACATACAGGGCCATTCAAGGTACTTGAAGGTACTTTAAGAGCTGACTCATACTTGCTATAGTACCGCCCAGAGGTAAGGCCACCAGGTACCTTAAAGTCTTACCATCCATAGGCAGCTAAAAGGAAGTAAAGAAAAAGCTGCCCAAGACAAGACTTGCGAGTAACCTTTCAATACCTTCAAGTCTTTACCATAGGCAGACTAAAGGAAAGGTAAAAGCTCCCAAAAACTTGCGAGTACATTATGAATGCCCAGATACAGGCCCAAAAGGTACTGTGAAGGTACTAGCCATACCCAGGGGAAGTAGGCATCAGGTACCTGGAGTACCCCCCCCCTAATGCCAGAAGTCATAGGCCATAAAAGGTACTTGGAATGGCCCCCTGAATCTGACTGTATATAAAAGGTGATCTGTATCTGTATCTATTGCTGTATTGAAAAGTATCTGGTATCTGTATCGTATCTGTATTCTCGTATCTGTATTAAGGTATCTGGACTATTTATAAGGTTCTGTATCTGTATCTGTATTTAAAAAGGTATCTGTATTTTAAGGTATCTGTATCTGTATCCTGTATCTGTATTAAAAGGTATCATGTATCTGTATCTGTATTAAAAGGATCTGTATTTTAAGGTATCTATAATCTGTGTATCTGTATTAAAAGTATTCTGTATTATGTAATCTGTATAAAAGTACTCTGTATTTGAAAGGTATTCTTATGTGTATCTGGTGATCTGTATTTAAGTATTCCTGTGTATCTGTATTGTATCTGTATCTGGTATTCCTGTATTTTGTATCTGTATCTGTATCTGTATTCTGTATTTTAAGGTATCGTAGTGTTCTGTATCTGTATCTGTATCTGTATTTAAGGTACTGTAATCTGTATCTCAGACTGAAAATATTATCGAAAATCTGTAGTCTGACTGTATTGTTCTGATTTATCATCATCTGTATTATGTATCGTGTAAGAGGTTATCTGTATCTGTATCTGTATCTGTATCTGTATCTGTATTTTGTATCTGATCTTATCTGTATCATGTATCTGTATCTGTATCTGTATCTGTATCTGTATCTGTATTAAAAGTATCTGTATCTTATCTGTTTTAAGGTATCTGTATCTGTATCTTGCTTCTGTATCTGTATCTGTATCTATATCTGTATCTTATCTGTATCTGTATGTATCTGGTATCGTGTATTTATTTTAAGGTATCTGTATCTGTATTCAGTCTGTATTCTGTATTCTTATCTGTCTATCTGTATCTGTATCTGTATTGTATCTGTATCTGTATTAAAAAGTATCTGTATTTTTAAGGTAATATTGTATCTGTATCTGTAATCTGTCTATCTGTATACTGTATCTTATTTGTACCTGGGCATTCAAGCCTTAGGCAGATCAAAGCTGCCAATAGTCAAGTGGGACCGCCTCCCCTTATACCCTAAGGGGCATAAAGGGGGCCACTTCGCTTTTCAGTAAGTACCGACCAGATACAGGGGCAGTTAAGATGTACGTTTTGAAGGCATTTCGCAAGTACCTTTATTTAATGCCCAGAGGATAAGCCGGTACTTGGAAGGGTACTACCAGGTACCTATTCTTTATGGCTCTATGACTCTGGGCATTAAGGTACCGCGAGTATTACCATAGCAGCTAAAATAAAGAAAAGCTGCCTAATAATGGCAAGTACTTACCTTAGGCGGCCCCCTTTCTTTAACTTTAGCTGCTATGGTCATGGTAATACTTGGGGGCTTTAGAGGGGGCCCACTAGGGCTAGTACGCCTATTTATTTATCCCAATGGCGTAACTAGCTACCCAGGAGTCATTAGGCCACCTCAAGGTTCCCCTTGCAGTACCTTAAGTCTTACATAGGGGCTACAAGAAAGGCTGCTCACAAACAAGATATGCCACAGTATTTGGCCAGCTACAAGAAAAAACTGCATATGGTAATACTCGCCAGGGTACCTTAATGCCCTGATCATCTAGTGTCCATTAAGGTACTTGAGAATACCAGTCCCATGATAAATATGCCATAAAGAAACGTGTACTGGATAGATTACCGCCCCCCCTTCTGAGGGGCCCATCGAAAGCAAGTGGGACCCCTACGGTAAGGGGGCCCACTTGCGAGTTACCGCCCAGGGGGAGGCATTAAACCCAGGTACTTGAAAGGTACTTGGAAGGTACCTGGAGTACCTTAATTTAATGCCCAGGTACAATACAGGGCCACAAAAGGTTACTTGAATACCGTGTATCCCCCGAGGGGCCATGAAACGCACTTTGAAGGTACCGCGAGGGCATAACTGAAAGATAGGTACTTGAAACTGAGACTCGGGCCATTACCAATTCTCTGTCCGGTACCCGTTGCCGAGAGGCCCTACACGTACTTGTTGAAGGTACACCGCGAGTATTCACCCATACCATAGGCAGCTCTTCTTTTAGTTCGTAGCTGCCTCTCGGTAACACTTGGGTCCAAATCGTGAGTCCCTCCTGGCTCCTAGTCAGCTTGCAGGTCAGGGAGTGCTAGGTCCCACTATAAAGCTTTACCCATAGGCAGCTACCAAGCATGGACCCCCTACCGAAAGGGAAAGGAAGGAAGAGGGGACCACTTGCCAAGTATTTACGTAAAACAAGAGCTGCTGCACCGTCATTGGAATACTACAAAACCTTCCAAGAGTTACCTTCATGCCCTCTGGGTAAAGCTATACGCCCCTAGCGTGACTAGCTAACCCCCCCCCAAACGAGGGGAGCCCAGAGCTCTTCTCTTAGCTGCCTAATACTTGCATAGTGGGCCCTTCCTTCCCTTCCCTTCGGTAGGGTCTCTGTGTACATATGTAGCGCCTATGGTAAGACTGTAAGTGGACCCCTAACCCTACCCTAGGGGCCAGGATACGCCCAATGTATGCCAAGTATTACCATAGGCAGCTCAATAAAGAAAAACTGCGCTATGGTGTTATGGAACTCGCGGGTACCTTCAAGTACCTTTATGGGCCCCTCGCGGGGTACACTTCAAGCTACCTTATGCCCCTCCGGGTACTTCAAATACCTTATGGCCCCTCGCGGTGGTACCTCAAAGTACCTTTATGGCCCCTCGCGGAGCTACCTTCCAAGTACCTTACATGGGCCCTGTATCTGTACTGGGCTTAAATTAAGGACTCAGGTACCTTCCAATACCTTTGCAAGTACCTTAATGCCTGGGCGCGTACTCGCAAGTTGGCCCTTACCTAGAGTCACCCCACTTGATGGCCCCGCCGAAGGGGCGGCGTACTCCAGTAACCTTTCTTTATGGCCTATTTACTCTGCATTCAGAATACCTTAAAATAGGCCTATGACTTCTGGGCATTAAGGTACCCGGCGAGTATTAACCAAGCCAGCTGCTGGTAGCTGCCTAATACTTGGCAAGGTCTTTTTTTGGGCAGCCTTTCGTGTAGCTGCCGTATGGTAAACTTGAAGGTACTCCAGTACCTTGAGGGCCTATAGACTCTGAGGTAAAGCTTAGACGCCCATATAAAGAAATAGCGCTACTAGCTAGTGGCCCCCCCTCTACCCCACCAAGTATACCATACCATAGGCGCAGCAAGTTAAAAGAAAAGGGCTGCCTAAGCTATACTGTGCCAATATTAGGCAGCTTTTCTTTATTTTTACGCATGACCTATGATAAACTCGGGGTACCTAATGCCCAGAGTCACTTGCCATAAGAAAGGTAGCCTGGAGTACCTTCAATACGCTTATACCTCTGGCATGTAAATAAAGGTACTTGCAGCTTTCACAGTACCTTAATGGGGGGCCCCCGCCATAGATATCTGGGCACTTCGCAAGTGAGGCCCCTTTATGCCCCCTAGGTAGGAGGTGTTCCCACTGATAGTTAGGCAGCTTTGAGCTGACTAAGGCTTGAGATGCCCAGTACAGATACAGATACAATAAGATAACAGATACAGAATACAGATACAGATTACCTTAAAATACACTACCTTTTAGATACAATACAGATACAATACAGAGTACAAGATACAGAGTACGACGACACGCGCCCTACGACCGAGATACCGCAGATACCCGGGCAACCCGTCATACAGATACAATACAGTACCTTAAAATACAAGGATCACAGATACAGAATACAGTACACGAGTAACAGATACGAACAGAATACAGATTAAAATACAGTACAGAGTCAGATACAGATACCGTTTAAATTACAGAGATACATACAGGAACCTGTTAATAACTAACAGATACAAATACATGAGTTACAGATACAGATACAGATACAGATACAGATACATAACCCTTACAAAAAAACAGATACAGATTACCAGATTATACAGATACAAATACAATACAGAAACATACAGCAGATACAGATGAAGTTACAGATACAGATACAGAACTTGTAAATACAAATAGATACAGATACAGATACCTTAAGAAGTAGGAAATGTACCAATACAGATACCTTTTAAATACAAATACAGATACAGATAAGCCTAGAGTCATTAATACGAGATACATGATACGAGGATATCCTCAAATACAGATACCATTTTAATACAGAACTGATACAGGTACCTGGTTCTAATACAGAGTTACCAAGATTAACCGAGACAGAGTTACACTTTAAAAATAGCAGATACCTGTATTATAATACAGATACAGATTAAGGATACAAGTATACCTTAACATACAATTACAATACCCCTTTTAAACAGATACAGATACAGATACAGATTACCTTTTAATACAGATTTACAGATTTACAGGGCATCAAGTACCTTTATGGCTATGAATTCTGGCATTAAGGTACTCCACGTACCAGCTGATGGCCGATCCCCTGGTAGCGAGTTTACCTATCAAGAGTTACCCTTTATGCACCGGTATGCTTGGCAGTTAAAGTACTCGCAATGAAGTCTTGGGCAGGCGTTTACCTTTCCTTTAGGTCGACCTATGTTTAAGACTTGAAGCATACGTTGCGAAAGGTAAACGCAGAGTCAATGTCTGGCAGCTTTTCTTTACTTCCTTTAGCTCCTATAGATAGAGTAGAGACTTTAAATGGGTTAACCCTGCGCGGTGCAGCTATACCCTGGCAAGCAACCAACCAGTGAAGTACAATGCCAGGGTGAATAGCCGAAATCGCAGTACAGACTCTAAAGTCTCCATAATACACTAGAATGCCACCTGATATCGTACCTCCACACCGTCAGTTTATGGGCATTCAAAGTACCTTAATGGGCCTATGACTGTTGAGTGGGCATTCCACACCCTTACGGCCAGGCTACAAGCAAAAAGAAAACGACTGCCTACTATAAACACTATAAAGAGACACTACCCCACAAGATACCTTTACCAAAGTCAACGGCCCCTCTGGGCACGGGTGACATCGCAAATCATTGAGGCGCTCTTTAGACTGCCTTAAGCAATCTGATTTAATGCACCCCTAACAGAATCCCACGTATAAGCCATAAAGCTACTTGCAACAGGACTCGCAAAGTCTACACGTACACCACAACCGCACCCATCCCCACCTCCCCCTGCGGCACTTTTACTTTAGCTGACCTAAGACTTTAAGGTTACTCCACAGTACCTTCCCAGTACCTTCAAATGGCCCCTAGCTATCTGGCCCCGGTAACTTGGCAACCCTTCAATGAATTGCCCCCTTTGGCCTTGGGGGGTGAGCTAGTCCGCCTATTGAAACTTCGATTGACATCGAGCGTAATAGCTTACCCTAGCCGTACCTAGCACCCGGTTACCGTCGGCCCCCCTCTACTACCCCCAGAAAGGGCATGAGGCAGCTAAAAGGGGCTGCCTCATTCGTCTTCATACTTGCCACTAAGTATTAGAGCTTATTTCTTTATCAAGTACCTTAATGGCCTTTTTCCCTATACCTGGGCATTAAGGTACTCCAAAGACCTTCAAGTGGACGCCCTCCCTACCCACATACCCTACCCTTACGCCTGGGTCGATACAGACGAGGTAAGCGAAGGCCCACCTTGGCGAGAGGTACGCTTAATTTAATTGCTCCCACTCACATGGGGAACTTGGCCATTAAGTACTTGAATGGCCTCTGTATCTTTTATGGGCATTAAAAAAGGCTACTTGGAGTATTTACTATGAGGCGCTCTTCATTGTACTTTAGCTGCCGATATCGGTATGCGAATCCACTTGCCAAAGTCGGCCCCCTTCCGCTTCATCTAAGTGCCCCTACCTATCCCTAGGTAGCTAAGCGGATAGAGCGCTCACACCAACTTCTGATGGCCTCATTACTCGTAGGCATTTAAATTCGGTGTACCGCGAGCTCCAAGATTAACCGCCCAGATACCACGAACGGCACAGAAATTTCTCTATCTACACGGATCGCAAGTACCTTTCAGGGCCCACAATGTACCTGTATCTACAATAAAAGGCACTCCAGAGGATACCTCTACTTTATCGCCCGTAACGAGTAACCTTATGACTCTTTTGTCGCCATTCAAAGTGTTTTTCACATTTTTTCCTTTGCGGTACTACAGTAGTTTGATCGATATTTTTGCAGTGACTATATTTCCTAGCTTACTCCATGTATTTCATGCCTTATGTTCTTTATCTGTCCCCACTTTCATTCTACCTTTTTCTGCTTTAGGTTTTTTGTTTCGAACCACCTCCACCTAGGGGTCTCAGCTCACAGCGACGGGAAGGGCACCACTTGCGAGACCTTCAAGTACCTTAAATGAGCCCCGTATTACTCTGGGGCCGTGTTAAGCTAGTACGCCCTCTAGAATTACCGGGCAATCGACGTACTAGCTAGGCCCCTAATACTGATAGCCCCAAGCCAAGGCCCGTATCAATTGTCATAGTGGGACCCCTCCCGACCCTAGGGGGCCAGGAGAGCACTACTGCGCTTCAAGTACCGGCCCCCCTTGAGGGGCATTAAGTGAGTGTCTTGAAGGGCATTAAATAGAAAGTACTTGCGAGATGCCTGTGGAACTGTTATTATATATAGGCAGGCGTCTTCTTTTCTGTGCTAGCTGTCCATACATTGATCAATAATACGGACTTGACTATGCCCCCTTAGTCGGGGCCATTAGCTGTTCAGGGTTCCTTAAGGTACCCCGAGTATTAACCATGCACATAGGCAGCGTTCCTTTTGACTTTTCAGCCTGCCTGGACAATATCTTGGGCAACGTAATGTGGGCCCTCGTAGGGACCGGTACCCCAACTTCGTTACTCCACTGCACTCACATTACTCTGTGGGCCACGACCACGACAGCCGCCTTAGCCATCTGTTGCAGACCCACCGTGGGTCTTTGCGTCATGCACGACCATACCACTAGCCGCCCCACCCACTAGGAGCCATGAGCCTAAGGCCGTTCGTGGTTGGTCATAGAAGAATGCTGAAAAGTTGGCTGTTCATAACACAGCCCATACTCTCAAGTCTAGTTAGCAAGCACCTTCGTATTTTTCAACTGTCCAAGTGTTAACAATAGCATGCCCGACAGTGCCTGTTCCCTATGTTAGTGCCAGTCATATGCTACTTTGTGTGAAGAGATTTCATCGCGGTTCGCGTCCCTAGCCCGGATCGGCGTACCTATAGAGCTGCCGTTCATTATGATCAATAAACTGCTATTCCGATCACCATATCTGTCGAGACCAAATGTTTTTAATCTACTAGGTTTGATGCACACTCTCCACCCCAAGGGTCACACCGATTAAGTCGCCTTATTCCGCTAAGCGCTGGCGCAGCTGCCACGGCGCTACCTTAATTCTGAGTCCCTATCGTTCCTGGGCTGTGCGCAGTGTTCAATGGACCCCTCCCTATCCCATTAACCCTAGGGGTTCCCCAGATGACAGAATAAGGGGATAATCCGGCTCCCACTTGCCGTATTAGTACCTTAACTTTGAATCGCCCCGATGGCACAGAGTTTACAGGGCCATAAATGTGTCTTGAAGGTACTTGCGAGCCTTCAAGTACTTTTCAATGTACCTAATGCCCTCTGGGATAGCTTAAGTAGCCACCTTGCCGTACTAACTAACCCCCCCCAATAGGCGGGTTAAGGGCGCCGCTGCCGGAGGTACTCGCAAGTCGGCCCGCGGTACCTCAGGATTCGCCCACTTGCATTGGCGCCCCGTGTTGCCTCGCACACCGATCCTACGCGAGTGATGCCTTGCCAGTCGTGCTCTGAGTGCCAAATTCAAGCAGGCTGACTTCCGCATCGTGCAGGCCCCTTCACTCTTCCCTTTTATTGTAAATTGCCCGACTCTACCTAGCCCTTACAGGTACACGGTGAGGCGACTACAGCCCACCCTATCCTACTCCCTGCTATACCGCCTGTCTGCACCGTACATATGCTCAAGGTCGTTAGGAGGAAGATGTGGTCTGGTCCGACGATCTGCCACATTGGCCTATTAGGACAGCCCGTTACTGATTGTCCTTCTGAGGGTGTGCTTGTAATCATCAAGATCCAAGAGGCTGTTGATAGCAATCCATCTAACCAATAGGCTACAGCCTGGGGAATGGTAAGCCAATTCAATCAAGGGACGTTGAAGGTACTAGCCCCGTTCACCATACAAGATCAATATCGGCAATTAAATCGGCATGACATAAGCATTAC